>JBBGZY010003377.1:0-15743 GCA_037952925.1 Lithobates clamitans | reverse complement strand
AGGAGGAAAAAGGGAAAGAGGGGAAGAAAAGGGGGGGGGGGAAACAGGGGAAAAAGGGAGGGAGGGGGAGGAGGGAAAAAGAGGGGCAATGAAGGGGAAAAAAGAGGGGGAAAGGGGAGAGATGGGAAAACGGGGAAAAAGGGGGAGAAAAAGGGGGGGGGGGAAGGGGGGAAGGGGGAAAAGGGGGGAGAACGGGAAAAGCAGGAGGAGAAGGGAGAGAGGGAAAGGGGGAAAAAAGGGGAGGAAGGGAGAGGAAAAGGTAGAGGGGGTGTGTATATACATAGGTAGCACAGACAAATAATGAAAGTAAATATGGAAACAGTACTTACATTTAAAACCAATATGAAACATTAAAGGGGGGTAATAGTCCGCTAGCAAGGAAAGACCAGGTGACTTGACCATATAATAGAGCTATTCGTCTCCGAGTCAGTACCGGTATGTTTGCTCTTTTCTTATATACATGTATATGGGCCTGTTTTTGAAGTAGAGAAGGTAATGCACTTTTAAAGAAAGAAAAGGATACATATATGTATATATGTATATATATCAGACGTAAGCATTTATATATCCATATATGTGCCAATGGTAACCTATTTCCTTGCTGTGGTCTAGGACACTCACCACTATTAGTCCTATGGATCGAGAACTGTAGTCTATGTGCCTCTGAGTTTTACCATGGAGTGCAAGCAGGCATAGAGCGCAGCGTCACTGTTATGATACCCAGTGTAAGCTAGGGTATAAATCCTAAAGTATAAATGGAACCAGGAACATAGGGAAGAAGAGAATACAGAGGAGGAGAAGAGAGGGGGAGAATGGAGCCTCAGTTAAAAGTATAAAGTCACCATCCAGCAGTATATGCTATAATCCAATGGATGCCTTAGTCAGACAGAATACCTGAATATAAAGAAGGGGAAGCCTATAGCGTGTGTAGTCCTCCTGATCCTGGAGCGGAACGCACACTGAGTCAGGACGCTGTCCTTTTTGTGTGCCCGTCCCGTCCGTCGACGTCCAATCGGCGGCCGCCGACGTGACGTCATCCGGACCGGCCAAGGGCTCTACGTGCGCATGCGCCCCCACCAGCCGGAAGGGCCGTCAATCTGAACGGCGCCTCCAGTAAGAGGGCGGCGCACACACATCGCGAGCTGCATCCGCCGGCTAGGATAGCCAGCCGATGCGCGCGCCGCATCGGAGGGGACCAATGCGGCGCTGGGCGGCCGCATAGCAGTAAAGAATGCACCACCAGGTGGCACCAGCGTACACCCCCATCCGTTGAGGCAAGCGCACAGAGAGAAATTATAAACATGTACCTTGAAAACAAAGGGGGGTTATTTAAAACATATATTACAATACAAAGGAGCAATATAGAAATTTCTAATATTGCATATGAGTACCTCCATACTTATACTTGATATATCTGCTCACTAGCGAACTATGTATGTACCTTCAACATGACCTCTATATCTATAGGATGGATATTGGGCCCGTGTAAGTTGGTCCGGATTGACCAGAGGGGCATATGCTTACAGAAAAAGCAACCAATGGAAATTACAAAAAGGGTTTATAGGACTGTGATTCATTAATGCCAGGGGCCCGAGTCGCATTTAAACGCTCTATCCACAATGTGGATAGAGCGTTTAAATGCGTTTAAATGCGACTCGGGCCCCTGGCATTAATGAATCACAGTCCTATAAACCCTTTTTGTAATTTCCATTGGTTGCTTTTTCTGTAAGCATATGCCCCCTCTGGTCAATCCGGACCAACTTACACGGGCCCAATATCCATCCTATAGATATAGAGGTCATGTTGAAGGTACATACATAGTTCGCTAGTGAGCAGATATATCAAGTATAAGTATGGAGGTACTCATATGCAATATTAGAAATTTCTATATTGCTCCTTTGTATTGTAATATATGTTTTAAATAACCCCCCTTTGTTTTCAAGGTACATGTTTATAATTTCTCTCTGTGCGCTTGCCTCAACGGATGGGGGTGTACGCTGGTGCCACCTGGTGGTGCATTCTTTACTGCTATGCGGCCGCCCAGCGCCGCATTGGTCCCCTCCGATGCGGCGCGCGCATCGGCTGGCTATCCTAGCCGGCGGATGCAGCTCGCGATGTGTGTGCGCCGCCCTCTTACTGGAGGCGCCGTTCAGATTGACGGCCCTTCCGGCTGGTGGGGGCGCATGCGCACGTAGAGCCCTTGGCCGGTCCGGATGACGTCACGTCGGCGGCCGCCGATTGGACGTCGACGGACGGGACGGGCACACAAAAAGGACAGCGTCCTGACTCAGTGTGCGTTCCGCTCCAGGATCAGGAGGACTACACACGCTATAGGCTTCCCCTTCTTTATATTCAGGTATTCTGTCTGACTAAGGCATCCATTGGATTATAGCATATACTGCTGGATGGTGACTTTATACTTTTAACTGAGGCTCCATTCTCCCCCTCTCTTCTCCTCCTCTGTATTCTCTTCTTCCCTATGTTCCTGGTTCCATTTATATTTAGGATTTATACCCTAGCTTACACTGGGTATCATAACAGTGACGCTGCGCTCTATGCCTGCTTGCACTCCATGGTAAAACTCAGAGGCACATAGACTACAGTTCTCGATCCATAGGACTAATAGTGGTGAGTGTCCTAGACCACAGCAAGGAAATAGGTTACCATTGGCACATATATGGATATATAAATGCTTACGTCTGATATATATACATATATACATATATGTATCCTTTTCTTTCTTTAAAAGTGCATTACCTTCTCTACTTCAAAAACAGGCCCATATACATGTATATAAGAAAAGAGCAAACATACCGGTACTGACTCGGAGACGAATAGCTCTATTATATGGTCAAGTCACCTGGTCTTTCCTTGCTAGCGGACTATTACCCCCCTTTAATGTTTCATATTGGTTTTAAATGTAAGTACTGTTTCCATATTTACTTTCATTATTTGTCTGTGCTACCTATGTATATACACACCCCCTCTACCTTTTCCTCTCCCTTCCTCCCCTTTTTTCCCCCTTTCCCTCTCTCCCTTCTCCTCCTGCTTTTCCCGTTCTCCCCCCTTTTCCCCCTTCCCCCCTTCCCCCCCCCCCCCTTTTTCTCCCCCTTTTTCCCCGTTTTCCCATCTCTCCCCATTCCCCCTCTTTTTTCCCCTTCATTGCCCCTCTTTTCCCCTCCTCCCCCTCCCTCCCTTTTTCCCCCTGTTTCCCCCCCCCCCTTTTCTTCCCCTCTTTCCCTTTTTCCCTCCTTTCCCCCCCCCCTTTTTTCCCTTCCCCCCCCTCCCCCCTTTCTGTCCTTTTCCTTTTCCTAAATACCTGACCGGGGTTATAAACCTAAACACATTGTATATACCACCTATAATTATGTTGTGCACGCCCCCATAGCAGTCCTTTAGTATCACTGGGGCGCTGGCGCCCACCACCACTCCTATATGAGCAAGCGCACAATTGTTCTTTTCTGGTACTAGATATGTGGCGCCCTTGTAGACGCCTGTTTCTTGCCTATGTATATATGTACTAATAATAAACTGTAATGTTATATACCTTGATAGCTACATCATATACGGCTATTGCTCTTGAGGAAGCGTAATCCATACGCGAAACATGTCGAGCATCGATCAATCCCAACATGTGAACTGACTATGAAACTGCTATATAGCCATCTCTCCGGACCTATCTACATGGGAAGCTATTTCTCCTAAATGCCCGAAGATTTTCTTACTGTAGACGGTGTTGTATAGCAATGATTCTAGTACAGACACATGTTGTGTTTTAAACCATTATTATTTTTGTTTTGTTTTGTTATGTATGTCTTTTGATATCAAATAAAATAAGGAATTTTTATCTATATTTTTTGTGGTGCCTAAAAAGTCCATAAGTCCCTTCTCCCCCGGTTTTTGATATATTGAACTAGTACATACCTGTACCGGTGCACTTACTCAAATTACTGTGTCTAAAATCATCCTTGAGCTCCAGTCAGTGACTTTGCCTACTAGGCTGAGATGATTCCATCAGTCTGCTGCAGGCAGATAGAGGGATTTCCTCAGTCTCATCTCCCCCAGTGATCAGACTGTACATTGTAACTTTGTAGAAGGAGGAGGAAGCATTTCCTCAGTCACCCCTCGCCAAGTGATCAGACTGTACATTGTAACTTTGTAGAAGGAGCAGGAAGCATTTCCTCAATGCCCCCTCCCCCAGTGATCAGCCTGTACATTGTAACTTTGTAGAAGGAGCAGGAAGCATTTCCTCAATCCCCCCTCCCCCAGTGATCAGACTGTACATTGTAACTCTGTAGCAAGTCACAAGGTGAGAGGCTGCAGCAGGGGCTGATCTGTATCAAACATTAAATGCAATTATATGCTCAGAAAAAGTAATTTAATGCACACTTACATAAAACTAGTATAAGTATCTGAATCTGTCTTTCTATCAGCCACCTATATAGCTCTGCAGCACCGGTAAGCACCTACCTCTCACTGGATTACTGCACAGATCTGCAAGAAATAAACAAAGCTCACCAAGATTCAAGAAGAATACACATGATGAATGGATTTAGACAAAATTTCCTTATCCCCGAGTCCAGCTTCAAGTTGCAGTCTGTGAGATGATGTCATTGGTTTGCTGCAGGCAGGAGGAAGCATTTCCTCAGTCTCCCCCCAGTGGTCAGACTGCAACATTGTAGCAAGTCACAAGATGAGAGGCGGCAGCAGGGACCTGATCTGTGTCAGACATTTGTGAGCAAAGAACAGGCAGGGCACTAATTTCAAAAAGGTGGACACTGTATGGCTAAAGATTGGAATGGTGACTGCACCACATCCCAATATAACAATAAGAGAAAGAAACTAGGTAGGATGGGATTTTTAAAGGTGCTGTTTGAGTCCACAAACAAAGTATAACATTATAGTATTTTATTTGTATAAAGGTTAAAAACCAAATACATATAGACAAATTCCATCTATATATGACAACAATTTCAACAATTGCTTGTTAGATTAGATTTGATTCCATATGGACTAACATTAAACACTTCCTGAAGAAGCCATTTTAGCGAAACATGTAAAAAAAGACTACATGTTTCGCCAAAATGGCTTCTTCGGGAAGTGTTTAAGCACGAATAACATAACTAAATGAAAAAAAAATCACAATTAGAACAAGTACATATATAAGTCAGTTCATGTAACATATAAAACACAACATCACATACCAAAGCCTCCAATGGTCTACAGCCAGATGGAGTCAGTGGGCCATAGATGGAGGGGAAATAATCCCAGAGGGCCGCTGTAGTAGAATGTGACTCCATCATAGATTCTCTTGTATTCACATAAAGTAGAAGTGAACATTTTCCTGTGTGTGTGTTTTACCATAATCAGCTTAAAAGTTTGCATAGAACCACACCCTATGAGATATTGGGGTTAAGACGAATTTGTGTCAGCAAAGTCATTAGCTATTTCTTGTCATCTAGTCAAGCAGCCTAAATCTTGATAAGAAAGTACTGAGTTTAAGTTCGTAAAAGCCCTTAGACATGTATTTTTTACTGGTGTATATATACTACCCTTGTTTTCAGTAAAAATCAGAGATCTTATGAACACACTCAAACCTGTTTCCCGTGTCTCATTTGGTCTCTCCCGGATCCGAGGGTCTCGGTGGTCTGCCTGCATAAACCAGGGTGGTCTTCAAGTTGTACAATTCCTTTCAGCCGCATTATATAATGTTTCCCCTTCCCTTCCCCTCCATCCTTGGCCCACTGACTCCATCTAGGTGCAGACCATTGGAGGCTTTGGTATGTGATGTTGTACTTGATATGTTACATGAACTGACTTACGTATGTATTTGTACTAATTGTGTTTATTTTTTCATTTAGTTATGTTATTCACACTTAAAGTGGTTGTAAAGTCAGAAGGTAGAATGCATTAAGAAAAAAAGCCTTCTGTGTGAAGCAGCCCCCACCCCCCTCGTCCCCCCTAATACTTGCCGAAGGCCCATCTCTGTCCAGCGATGTCTACGAGTGTCTCGGCCATCTGAGACTCTCCCTTCTGATTGACTGAGACACTACAATGGCGCCATTTGCTCCCGCTGCTGTCAATCAAAGTCAGTTAGCCAATCAGAAGAGGAGGTGGGGCCGGGACGCGGCGCCATGTCTGAATGGACACAGGGAGCTGTGACTCGGCTTGGGTGCCCCCCATAGAAAGCTGCTTGTTGTGTGGGCGCTCAATAGGAGGGAGAGGCCAGGAGCACAGAAGTACGACCAGAGAGCAGGTGGATCTGGGCTGCTCTGTGGAAATCCACTGCAACAGAGCAAGTAAGTATAACATGTTTGTTGTTTTTATAGAAAAAAACAATCACTTTAAACACTTCCTGAAGAAGTCATTTTGGCAAAACATGTAGCCTTCCACATGTTTCGCCAAAATGGCTTCTTCAGGAAGTGCCTAATTATTGTGCATTTGGAATCAAATCTAAATAAACAAGCAACGGTTGAAATTTTTGTTATGTAGATGGAATTTGTCTATATGTATTTGGTTTTTAACCTTTGTACAAATAAAATATTATGATTTTATACTTGGTTTGTGGGCTCAAACAGCACCTTTAAAAATCCCATCCTACCTAGTTTCTTCCAGGCAGGCACCAATATCTACATGACTGTGTCATCTCTGAGCCGACATCACAGTCCAGGAAGTAAATGGTGACCCTGGATGATGCCTGAACAAAGATGGCACTTTCTTTCTGGAGAAATAATGCAGATGAAGGCATTTGTGTGTGTATGGAGGGGGGGGGGTTATTATGATAAAGAATAAATACTTGTTACACTGAAACCTTACTATGCATACTGCACCTAACATGAAATAGTATATCTGATGACAGGTCCACTTTAAGCTCCAGCAAAATCTTAATCCAAGAGCAGACTTATAACGTGAGCCTCAGTGTGAATGGGTCCTAATGAAAGGACTAAATCTATATGTTCATTTTGGGGGGGGGGGGGTCTCTTTTGACGGTTTATACCAACCAGCTTTGTACCAAAGATTTGTATAGAAAGAAGCATTTTATAGTATAAGAAGTTATGTGTTTTATTATAGAGAACTCTGATCTACTATCAGTTTTATTTAATAAAATAGTGCAAAGAAACCGGCGTGTTATCAGCCAATCGGAAGAGGGCTGACCTACAGGCGGACGATACATTGTAGCACAAGATTGCTCTTTGCACTTTGTCTTTCTTCTATAGTCTAATAATATCTTTTTTAAGAAATGAACATTTTTTCAGGAATCAGGGAGGCGATACCAATCACCAGTTGGTTCAAACTCATAGCAGTATTGAGAAGACCAAAAAAGCCGGGGCCGAGGGGTAGGCAGAACACTGTCAGCTGTCTTGGAGCATTTTAGCAGGCAGGGGGCGCAAAAGTTGTAGGAGCTACAACAGTGGTTGTCAGCTTATGAGCTAAAGAGGGCCTCAAATGTAATGCTGGAGAGGAGTGCAGAGCTAATAGAGGGTGAGGGCAGGATACATTGAGGGCAGGATACATTGTTGGCTGGGGAGAGGCTGCAGAAGACAATATGAATCTGGGAAGATGTTACATGAGGCTAGTAGAGATCAAGGCTGGGACAATGGGTGGGCAGGAGGGACAGGTGCCCTAAGCACAGCGGAGCAATGGGGGCAGAGAATGGACACAGGACAGTAAAAACCTATTCTACGGCACGCATTAACAACAGGGGAAGGGCAGTTTTACATCCTTGCCCTGGGCGCTAGACGAACCCGTCCCGGTACTGAAAGCTACTACCCTCATTGTTCCCACTACAGACTGCTGAGGTCCGAGCAGGGCCAGGACAAGGGAAGGGCAGGAGGGGCGGCTGCCCTGGGCACTGTGGTAGCTTGTGAGGTGGGGGGGTGCCACAAGGAGATTGGGGGGGGGGGGGGGGAATTTGTGTTGGGAGGGGGAATTTGGGGGAAAACAGGAGAAGAATTGTTCTAGGAGGGGAAATTTGGGGTGTGTGCTTGAAATGCTGATTTAGGGGGATTTGTGTTGGGAGGGAGGATGAGGGAAGAGGATTTGTGCTAGGAGGGGGGATTTGGGGGGCTTGTGCTATAGGAGGGGGGATTTGTGCTAGTAGGGATGATTGGGGGGTATCTGTGCTAGGAGGTTGGATAGGGGGAAATTTCTGTTGGGAGGGGGGATTTGGAGTGGGGGGAAGAGAATGTTTTAAGAGGGGTGATTTTTTTTTTGGGTTTTTTGAGAATTGGGGGATGAGGGGGGGAGGGGATTTGTGCTGGAACGGGGGATCTTTACTAGGGGGTTGGTTTTTAATGGTAGGGGAGGGGTAAATGCTTAGGGGTGAGCATGCAGATTAGTGATCAATTTTTTTTTGGGGGGGGGCGGATTTTTGCTAACACATGGTGCTCATACATCTGGAGGGGGAGGGGTGCCGTTTGGCATGTTCCTTCTGGGCTTTAGATGACCTTGTCCCAGAACTGGGTTCGAGAACTGCACATCATATACCAAAGGGCCGCAGGTTTGGCACCAGTAACCTACGGTGTAGCAGTAGTTCACAGCTCAGGGGAGAGGGGGCGCTCTTTGGCCTTTTCACCTTGGGTGTTAAAGGGCCCTGTCTCCTCACTGGGATAGGCTATAAATCATATCAATCCTTTGTTTAAGGTTTCTTTCATACTTTGCACATGTCAGGAATGCACACAAAAGCGCATGCTTTCCTGACACACAAAGAAACCCGTTGCCCTTTTAGCAGATGCCCAGTGGCGCCATTCCCGGTGGCGCCATAAACTCTTAATGGAACCCCCACTCATCTGCAAATGCACATGCCAAAGCACATAGTGCCGCAGCACCATGCATTTCGGTGTTGCCAATTTTGAAAAAAGGTTTTATTGACTTCATTTGCTCGTGTAGGGCAGCCCATTGAAATGGATGTGCACGCGTTTCGTCGAAGCTGCATGGTGTGACCGGAGCCTAAGTCATTGAATTTTAGGCAGAGACCTGTGTCTGTGTGTTTCTAAAGTCGCCCCCCCGCCCAGGACTGGCGCCTTGTAGGTAACCGAGCTTTGAACGCCTTTGTACCTGTAGAGGTACAAGAGATTTCTATTATGTCACTTAAGACCGTGACAGGAGGTTCTGTCTATTTAGTGAAAGGGACGTGTTGAACAGTTTAGGATTTGAGGGACCGCTGTTGAGTTTTTAGAAGACTGCAGGAGACCAAGTTACGTAAAGACTGTTAGAAACTGATTTTAAGTTACCAGAAACTGCTAGAGACTGCTTATGTTACAGTAAACCGCTAAAGACTACAAATGAGGAGGAAAGAGGACAGTCCCTTGAAATCAGTTGGGACAGTTGGGAGCTATTTTGATGCTGGGGGTCTAATGTTGCAGATGAGGATCTATTATTGTTGGGGAGGGATTTATTGTTGTTTGCTGCAGGGGATCTATTATTACTGCCTTTCTTGTTATCATTAGCACATTCCATAAAAATATTTAGCACCACAGAATAATATTTGAGTCTGCATTCTCTAAAAGGGGCGCTACTGAGAGGTGGGTGGGGGGGGGCGCGGAGATAATGCATGGTCCTTAGGGGTGGGTACGGGGTGGAGAGAAAATGGATGGTCCTTAGGGGTGGGTAGGGGGGTGGAGAAAATGGATGGTCCTCAGGGGTGGGTAGGGGATGGAGAAAATGGATGGTCCTCAGGGGTGCGCAGGGGGTGGAGAAAATGGATGGTCCTCAGGGGTGCGTAGGGGGTGGAGAAAATTGATAGTGCTCAGGAGTGGGTAGCAGGGTGGAGAAAATGGATAGTCCTCAGGGGTGGGTAGGGGGTGGAGAAAATGGATAGTTCCTCAGGGGTGGGTAGGGGGTGAAGAATAAGGATAGTCCTCAGGGGTGCGTAGGGGGTGGAGAAAATAGATAGTCCTCAGGGGTGGGTAGCAGGGTGGAAAAAATGGATAGTCCTTAGGGGTGGGTAGGGGGTGGAGAAACTGTAATATTCCTCAGGGGTGGGTAAGGGGTGGAGAGAAAATAGATGGTCCCCAGGGGTGGCTAGGGGGTGGAGAAAATGGATGGTCCTCAGGGGTGGGTAGGGGGTGGAGAAAATGGATAGTCCTCAGGGGTGGGTAGAGGGTGGAGAAAATGGATGGTCCTCAGGGGTGGGTAAGGGATGGAGAAAATGGATGGTCCTCAGGGGTGGTTAGGGGGGTAGAGAAAATGGATGGTCCTCAGGGGTGGGTAGGGGGTGGAGAAAATGGATAGTCCTCAGGGGTGGGTAGGGGGTGGAGAAAATGGATAGTCCTCAGGGGTGGGTAGCAGGGTGGAGAAAATGGATAGTCCTCAGTGGTAGGTAGGGGATGGAGAAAATGGATGGTCCTCAGGGGTGGGCAGGGGGTGGAGAAAATGGATGGTCCTCAGGGGTGGGTAGGGGGTGGAGAAAATAGATAATCCTCAGGAGTGGGTAGGCGGTAGAGACAAGGGGTGACTATGTGGAGGAGAGCGAGTACCTGCACCTATTCTCTGAGAAAAAAAGCCCTGGGAATAAGGATATAGTTAAAAATAACTAGTTATAATGTTGTATAGTTCTAAACAATAACTAGATTATAGTTATTAAAAAAAGATTTATTGCAGTGATAAAAAAGTAAAAAAAAAAAAAAAAAAAAAGGTGCTGGAAAACAACGGTCTTTACAAAATCATCCAGTGGCAGGCTTGGCTTTGGTTGCATGAAAAACTTTGCTCCTGTAAATTTCCATATTTGCTAAACTGCAGAGAATGTTCATCAATCATTCATACCGAACGTATGGAAACACGTCTGTCCTCTCTGTGAACTGTCTGTATGAAATGTCTAATAAATGTAGTTTTAAAAAATTACCCTGGATTTTTTTTTCCTTTTTTTTTTTTCTCAAGCTGTCCTTATAAGGAAATTATATATACGGTATATATATTATATATATATATATATATATATATATATATATATATATATATATATATTATATATATATATATATATATATATATATATATTTTTTTTTTATATGTTTTTAATGTCAACAAGTTCAGAAGCCTAAGCTGTACATTATTTGTATCTGCTTCTAATAAAATAAAATATAATTTTTTATATATATATTATATATATATATATATATATATATATATATATATATATATACACACACACTAATAAAATAAAATAATAGTTTTATTTTATTAGAAGTAGATATTAGGAAAAAAAAAAAAAAAAATATATATATATATATATATATATATATATATATACACATTTCTAATATCTACTTCTAATAAAATAATTATTTATTTTATTAGTTTGTATATACAGTATATGGACGTTTTTCATTGATTATTATTATTTTTCTTATGTTGATTTTTATATTTATTATTTGAGCTTATTATATATGCAACGCTGTCACATTCACTTCATTAGGGTCCAGATTTCAAGCCCCTGTTCAGGCAAAATGACGTTTTACAACTTCGTTCTTGTAATTCTGAGCAAAGACAAAAGACAAAGCACGGAAAACACTGAACTAACGCAATGGTGTGAATGGGCCCTTTAAGGATAAGCTTAACCACTTCAGTCCCAGAAGATTTTACCCCTTTTTCCCCTTTTGTGATACGGCACTGCGTCGCTTTAGCTGACAATTGCACGGCCGTGCGACGTGGCACCCAAACAAAATTGATGTCCTTTTTTTTCCCCACAAATAGAGCTTTCTTTTGGCGGTATTTGATCGCCTCTGCGGTTTTTACTTTTACTATAAACAAAAAAAGAGCGACAATTTTGGAAAAAAAACGCAATATTTTTTACTTTTTGCTATGATAAATATCCCCCAAAAATATATAAAAACAATTTTTAGTTTAGGCCGATACGTATTCTTCTACATAATTTTGGTAAAAAAAAATTAGCAATAAGCGTATACTGATTGGTTTGCGCAAAAGTTATAGCGTCTACAAAATAGGGGATAGATTTATGGCATTTTTATTATTAATTTTTTTTCTCTTGGTGTCAGGAAAATAAGTCAGAAGTGACTGATACAGATAGCAGAGGAAGGAAGCAGCAGACAGAAATGACACTTAGTGCTCTGGACTGAGACAAGTACACACTGTAGAGGGATAGGCTTTGTTCATATTTCATGTCTGAGGTTTCCAACCACTTTAACTACCTCCCGCTCGTCGTATAGTACAATGACGGTGGGGGGGGGATCCCACCTCGTTCTGGGTTGACGTCATGTGACTTCGGTGTCAGCGCCATAGCGTGCCCGCAGGGCCTAGGACTCGGCGTGACCCTGATCTGAGTAATGAGCCAATGACTTGGCTTCACATGTAAACACAGAAGTGCCATTTTCGGCACTCCTCGCTTCAAACTCTAGCAGTGTGAGGCAAGAAGAGCCAATCGGCAGAGTGTGTAGAGGTAATCAGTGCCCTGATTATCAATGTAGCCCCAGCAGTGCCACCAATCAGTGCCCATCAATGCCCATCAGTGATACTAGTCAGTGCTGCCTATCAGTGCCTGCTCATCAGTGCTCCCCATCAGTGCCCTGATTATCAATGTCACCCCAGCAGTGCCACCAGTCAGTGCCCATCAATGCCACCAGTCAGTGCCCATCAATGCCACCAATCAGTGCCCATCAATGCTACCAATCAGTGCCCATCCATTACACCAATCAATGCCCTGCAGTGACACCAATCAATGCCCATAAGTGATGCCAGTCAGTAGTGCTGCCTATCAGTGCCCATCAGTGCCTGCTCAACAGTGCTGCCCATCAGTGCCACCAATCAGTGCCCAGCAATGCCATCAATCAGTGGCCAGCAGTAACTCCACTGAGTGCCCAGCAGTGACACCAATCAATGCCCATCAGTGACACCAATCAATGCCCATCAGTGACACCAATCAATACCCATCAGTGACACCAATTAATGCCCATCAGTGATGCCAGTCAGTGCTGCCTATCAGTGCCCATCAGTGCCTGCTCATCAGTGCTGCCCATCAGTGCCCTGATTATCAATGTAGCCAAAGCAGTGCCACCAATCAGTGCCCATCAGTGCCACCAATCAGTGCCCAGCAGCAACACCAATCAATGCCCATCAGTGATGCCAGACAGTGCTGCCTATCAGTGCCCATCAGTGCCTGCTCACCTGTGCCACCTATCATTGGCCTATTAGTGCCACCCATTAGTGCCTATCAGTGCCGCCTATCAGTGCCCACCAGTTCCACATATCAGTGCCACCTATCAGTGCCCATTAGTAAGGCATATTAGTGCCTCATCAGTGCCACCTAATCAGTGCCCATCAGTGCCGCCTCATCAGTGCAGATCAGTGAAGAAGAAAAATTACATATATACAAAATCTTTTTATTTTTTCAAAATGTTCGGTCTTTTTCAATTTAGTTTTGCAAAAAATAAAAAAAACCCCAGTGGTGATTAAATGCAACCAAAAGAAAGCTCTATCTGTGGGAAGAAAATGATAAAAACGTCATTTGGGTACAGTGTTGTATGACCGCGTGATTGTCATTCAAAATGTGACAGCACTGAAAGCTGAAAATTGGCCTGGGCAGGAAGGGGGTAAAAGTGCCCCGGTATTGAAGGGGTTAATATTAGGATTGGGGTTGCTGTTAGGGGTACATTGTTTTTGGGCACTAGAACAATGAAAGGAGCTTCTGTAACCCATTTAAAACCCAATGCGCCATTAAAAACCACCAAAAACCACCTTCATTTCCCCCCCCCATCTCCATTACCTCCAATGTATTTTGCCAAAGTGTCCCAATTTTCAACATTTTCAACAACATTAAAATTCCCAATTCTGCCCATCAATACCTTTTAATTAATTTAAAAAAAAATTAAGTAAAACAGAAAAGAAATATATTTTCTTGGTCAATATTCAAATCTTGAATGGTGGATATACCGGTAATTACACGAAGAGACCAGCAGAGGTCACTATTCACTCTCTGATAGACATACATCACAACCAGATCTCCAGAGCCCGGATAGCTCAGTCGGTAGAGCATCAGACTTTTAATCTGAGGGTCCAGGGTTCAAGTCCCTGTTCGGGCGTCAGACTTTTATGAATGCAAAGACAAAAATCTGTGGTTCCAAAATGGGGGGGGGCAATCGATGGGCTTGCTAATAAGATGAAATCATTAAAACTCCTCAGTAGACAATAAAATGCCATAAACTTGTTACAATCTCTCTGCACAACATCCTTTAGATTTGCTAGACACAATGTAGTTTTCCTGACGCCTTCATGGCAGCACACACTGGGTTGTGACTCCGCCCCCACAACCTGACAGGATTGGTCTATCTATAAAAGTTGAAGAGAGATGACCCCCACCATTCTCTTTTTTTATCCTCACCTGACAAGATGGTTGGACATCGCAAGAGCCTCTTACCGCATCGCCCCAGCAGGTTCAAGCCTCTCCTGTTTGGAAGTCCCTCTTGTACAGTCTCTAAAGGAGCTTCTATGGAGGGAGCCCCCACTCTGGTGGTCTCAGGGGCAGCATCGTGGATCATCTGGCACATAGTAGGCTTTAAAGAAGCTGAAGTATTGCAGTGGTCTCCACTTCTTTTCTTTTGCTAATTTCCTTTTTTCTTTTCTCCCTCTGGTACCTGTAGTCCCACAGCGCTCTAAGCATGCAGTAATGGCCGCCGGCGCGTCCCGCTCCGCATTGCGCATGCGCGGGAGAACCGAATAAAGACAGCCCTCACGTTTGCCAGCTTCCAATATGGCGCCGGAACCGTCACGGCGCTTCTGCGCATGCGCGAAACATCATTTTCGGCGCGACGGCGGCGGCATATTTAAAAAAGGGCTCTGGCTTTTCAATACAGCAGTTTGCTATTCTGCTCGTTTTGGCTGACTCTTCTTGGCATCCTAAAACTGAAATTCCCTCTGGAAACTGGTAAGTCATTTTTTCCTTCCTGATTCATCGTTACAAGGGTATTTTTTATTTAAAAAAAAAAAATAAATAAATAAATAAATAAATAAATAATAATATAATTAAAAAAAAAAAAAAAAACAAGGAATATATTATTGGCATAGATATATATGTATATTTTTTGTTTTCCTCTTTAACCCATTCCAGACCTTTATTCCTGCCTACACTCTTCTTCTCTGCTCATGGAGACCACTGCCCAGGCAGACCACCCACGTCCTGTAAGGTAAGGGGCTGTCCATATGGTAAGTATTGAAGAGAGAAAAAAAGAGCGCACATATTCTGACAAGACTTCTTCTATCAGTCCGTCCAGGTCTAAATCAAGACGCAGGGAGAAATCAAGCCATGCCTCAAGCAGAAGATCCCGCAGAAGCCGATCACGCTCCTCATCTCGTCACAGACACTCTCACCGTAGCCATTCTCGTCATGGTCACTCACCGCCACAGTCGTTCTCGACGTAGCCGATCTCATCATAGAAGATCGCCTTCATCACGTCGCAAGCAAACCCAGCACACCCGTCCCGCAGCAAATTGCTGCTGGGTATGTGGCGGCCACGGCTTTGCCAGATAAATTAGCATGTCGCTCATGCTTCAATGAAGCTACGAAGGATAGAGAATCGGATGTCAGAGAAGTAACTGACCTGATTCGGGAATCAGTCAGAGAATCTATAATGGAGTCAACTGCACCTCTGCCGGCCAGGTCAGATCCAGGTACCTCCATGGCTCCTCCTCGCTCAGCAATCGAAGTAAGGGCAGATCCAGAATCCCCTTCAGAGAACGAAGACTCGGAAGTGCCAACAGGTTTTGACTTCACCTTGGTCGAAACCATTTGC
>JBBGZY010003376.1:0-66421 GCA_037952925.1 Lithobates clamitans | reverse complement strand
GTGGCGCTCTCTCTTCTAGAATATATATATATACCTGTGGGTGGCGCTCTCTCCTCTAGAATATATATATATATACCTGTGGGTGGCGCTCTCTCCTCTAGAATATATATATATACCTGTGGGTGGCGCTCTCTCCTCTAGAATATATATATATATACCTGTGGGTGGCGCTCTCTCCTCTAGAATATATATATATACCTGTGGGTGGCGCTCTCTCCTCTAGAATATATATACACACCTGTGGGTGGCGCCCTCTCTTTTGATATATAGGTATTACAGGCTTTGTTGCACGCCCGGCCCGTCTCTCGGATGATATATAAATATGAACTTCTCTCAGACATATTTCCTGTATCCCGTCTGTATATTAGAGGCTCTTCTGTCATTTTCCATCTATTAAATCTTCTTCTTCTTCTTATAACTTTGGATAGGAAAAGATTTTTTTCTGCCAGTAAATCCCCTTATACAGTCACTTCCTGTAGGGGCGTGGCCTGGGTGAGCGCATGACGTGAGGAATGGGTCGCTTGTGCATTGGAATAGGTTTGAAGGGAAGGACGTTCCTTTCCTCGGTCTCTTTATTTTCATTGTCCTTTTTGTTTCTAGTTTTAGGAGGTTGGAAATGTTTCCACTTCTCTTTTTGGGTTGGAATAATAACAGAATGAACACGCTGTATGTAGATAAGCGGATTTGTAAACAATCATCTGGAAGATTTTGTACGATCTTTATGGAAATGGCAATAAAAACTGGATGCCATTTAATGTCACTCCTTCCAGGTGACAGAAAGCGGAGCTATGGGGTCTGGACTAGAGGGGGGCCCTAAGGGGGGTCCCCAACAAGCTTCCCCTCCTCCCCCATCACTGCGTATCACAGACAGACCTCGTGGAAGGATCTCCATGAAAACCACAGATCCGGCATTGGCGAGTCCACGTGTGGGCGGCGATCGGATTGTCTGACAATAAATGACTGACAGCAGGGAGGTGATTGGGGTACCCGGGACCCCGTTATCTGTAAGTCCCTCCCTCCCGGGGGATATGGGGGAGGGGTGAAATGACCAGCCTGGATCCCGGGGGGCATCATTCACTCAGGAAGAGGAATGGCGGCCAGAATCTGCGGGGGAGGGGGGGGGATGGGGGGAGGGGCAGCGCCGGAGAGGAGGTTGGAATTGCAGCAAAACTTTTTTTTTCTCAACTAACGGCCAATAAATTATTAATTCACAAAAATGGAGATTAAAGTAAATCTGATAAGAGGCACCCGAAACCTTCTCATCCCACCTCCCGACTAAAGGAGCGCAATTCATCCAATCGGAAATCTGGCGATCAAATCTCCGAAAATAGAATATCAGGAGGTCCAAAATGATCTCCAGAACCCGACCCCTCCCCCCACACCAACCCCTCCTCCCTCACACTGACCCCTCCCCCCACACCGACCCCTCCCCCCTCACACCAACCCCTCCCCCCACACCGACCCCTCCCCCCACACCGACCCCTCCTCCCTCACACCGACCCCTCCCCCCACCCCGACCCCTCCCCCCTCACACCGACCCCTCCCCCCACACCGACCCCTCCTCCCCCACACCGACACACCGACCCTCCCCCCAACCCCTCCCCCCACACCGACCCCTCCTCCCCTCACACCGACCTCTCCTCCCCCCACACCGACCTCTCCTCCCCCCACACCGACCCCTCCCCCCTCACACCGACCCCTCCCCCCCACACTGACCCCTCCCCTCACACCGACCCCTCCCCTCACACCGACCTCTCCTCCCCCCTCACACCGACCCCTCCCCCCACACTGACCCCTCCCCTCACACCGACCCCTCCCCTCACACCGACCTCTCCTCCCCCCTCACACCGACCCCTCCCCCCCACACCGACCCCTCCCCCCACACCGACCCCTCCTCCCTCACACCGACCCCTCCCCCCACCCCGACCCCTCCCCCCTCACACCGACCCCTCCCCCCACACCGACCCCTCCTCCCCCACACCGACACACCGACCCCTCCCCCCAACCCCTCCCCCCACACCGACCCCTCCTCCCCTCACACCGACCTCTCCTCCCCCCACACCGACCTCTCCTCCCCCCACACCGACCCCTCCCCCCTCACACCGACCCCTCCCCCCCACACTGACCCCTCCCCTCACACCGACCCCTCCCCTCACACCGACCTCTCCTCCCCCCTCACACCGACCCCTCCCCCCCACACTGACCCCTCCCCTCACACCGACCCCTCCTCCCCACACCGACCCCTCCCCCCTCACACCGACCCCTCCTCCCACCCCGACCCCTCCCCCCTCACACCGACCCCTCCCCCCCACACTGACCCCTCCCCTCACACCGACCCCTCCCCCCCCATGACTTATCGATTGTGTGACTTATCGATTGTGTGACTTATCGATTGTATGACTTATCGATTGTATGACTTATCGATTGTATGGCTTATAGATTGTATGACTTATCGATTGTATGACTTATCGATTGTATGACTTATCTATTGTATGACTTATCGATTATATGACTTATCTATTGTATGACTTATCGATTGTATGACTTATCGATTGTATGGCTTATAGATTGTATGACTTATCGATTGTATGACTTATCTATTGTATGACTTATCGATTGTATGGCTTATAGATTGTATGACTTATCGATTGTATGACTTATCGATTGTATGACTTATCTATTGTATGACTTATCGATTGTATGACTTATCGATTGTATGGCTTATCGATTGTATGACTTGTATGACTTATTGATTGTATGACTTGTATGACGTATTGATTGCATGGCTTATCGGTTGTGTGACTTATCGATTGTATGACTTATCGATTGTATGACTTATCGATTGTGTGACTTATCGATTGTATGGCTTATTGATTGTATTACCAGCTTCTGATTCAATGTATACCCGATAACTGTGACTTTATGTATATCTGAAAAATTTTAATAAACATTTATTGAAAAAAAAAGAAAATATCCCAGAAATATTCTCACCTTTGTCGGTCTCGCTGGTCTGCGAATCTCTTCTCTTACGCCGGCGAATCAGAGAAGTGCGGCTCCCTTTGGGGTCTATATTGGTGGCGGGGTCTGCTTCCGCTTGGCTCGGCTTCCTCTCCTTCTGAGGTTTCTGTACCGGATTCATATCTTCTCGATCCCACAATCCATAACTCTGAAAAGACAGTGAATACCCCTCCCCCGTGAATGCAGGCAAAGCCCTGTCCCTGGAGCCGGTGATGGACGGCGCTCTTTGCTCTCGGATTGTATTGGTCGCACTTTATTTTTTGCACTCACAGCTCTACATGATATTCAGTAATATTTCAAGGGGAAGTCCAACCAAATCTGACACTTCAGGTTTTGGCAGATGTTGCAATAAAAAACGACTTGGCGGTTCTATCGACCAATCAGGACTCTATGGGGAGATTTCTGGGTCTGCACACCTTCCATTATAAAAGGTTTCCACTCTTCTTGAAGTAATAAAAGTTCACGGCTCTAAGACCTCTCCTCCTATCAGCTGTCTCCATGAAGGGCTGGGTGTCGGCTCTGCTTACAACAGAGATATGGAAATAACAACGCTGGCTAGCCGCACTCCAAATGTTCACCTTTTATATCATAAAATCAGAATCCAAATACATCCCCGGATCAGGACAGACCAACATGCACCACTAACGCGTTTCACATCAATCACCAGGCATAATCATAGCTCAGTAAGCATCGTGGTTGATGTGAAACGCGTCAGTGGTGCATGTTGGTCTGTCCTGATCCGGAGATGTCTTTGGATTCTGTTTTTCTGACATGGTGAACATTTGGAGTGCGGCTATCCAGCGTTGTTACTTTCATTTCCACTCTTCTTGTTGGATTCTTTATTCTTTCCATGTTATAAAGAATGGAATAGAGGAGCCGAGACACACAAAGCTTGTCAGGAAAACTCTCATAAATGACGGCAGTATGATCTCACTACTGGTGCATCCAATCAGAGAAAATCCAGCAGCTGACTCCGCCCACTAGATTCCGACTATCACCAAAACTTGTTTGGGGCAATCAGGCAACAAGCAGACAATGTGAACATCCCTCAGATATTAAAGTTATAGAAAATGCCAACATGGTGGCTGCACATCTACAAAATGTTCATAGAGGAGATGTTGTCACTTGTGATGAAAGGAATGATATCCTATAGATTGATCGATATCTAGAAGGAGAATCAGCTTACCATGAGCAGCGATCGGTGGAAGAAGAGGGCCAGCAGCTGGATCAGGTCATATTTGACATAAGAGTCGCTTTTCTCCACCCCGAGAATGCGCGGCGGGAAGAAGGGTTTCCCTTCAAAGCGTACAAGAACCGTTTCACTATTCCATGGGAAGAAGCCGAACTGACAGAGATACTTTATTACCACCATTATCTGGAGGAGAAGAAGACAACATGGGGCAGGTCAGGGCTGGAGGCAAAATATATGAAATACCATAAAAGTCCAATTGTTATTCTTCTCATTAATTGCATATAAAAGTGGGTGACAGAGGAGGCCAATAACGATATAGACGACCCCAAATTTATTTTTTATTTTTGGAAAGACCCGGGGCCACCGCAAGTCCACCAACAATTGTCTCCCTTCTCAACCTTAGTGACAGAAGTGCTGATGAGAAAACTGCCCCGAACCGTCCATGTGACAAAACTGCACCACCAACCAGCTGGAATGGACAGTGTATGGTGGGAGAAGAACAGATCACCAATTCACCACGAGCCAGCCGGGGGGGAACTCTCCTCCAGTCTAAGGTGACACTTCCTGCCCCGAGTCTCTGCTCTCCCCAGTCTAAGGTGACACTTCCTGCCCCAAGTCTCTGCTCTCCCAGTCTAAGGTGACACTTCCTGCCCCAAGTCTCTGCTCCCCCCAGTCTAAGGTGACACTTCCTGCCCCAAGTCTCTGCTCCCCCCAGTCTAAGGTGACACTTCCTGCCCCAAAGTCTCTGCTCCCCCCAGTCTAAGGTGACACTTCCTGCCCCAAGTCTCTGCTCCCCCAATCTAAGGTGACACTTCCTGCCCCAAGTCTCTGCTCCCCCAGTCTAAACGGACACTTCCTGCCCCAAGTCTCTGCTCTCCCCAGTCTAAGGTGACACTTCCTGCCCCAAGTCTCTGCTCCCCCGGTCTAAGGTGACACTTCCTGCCCCAAGTCTCTGCTCTCCTAGTCTAAGGTGACACTTCCTGCCCCAAGTCTCTGCTCTCCTAGTCTAAGGTGACACTTCCTGCCCCAAGTCTCTGCTCCTCCAGTCTAAGGTGACACTTCCTGCCCCAAGTCTCTGCTCCCCCCAGTCTAAGGTGACACTTCCTGCCCCAAGTCTCTGCTCCCCCAGTCTAAGGTGACACTTCCTGCCCCAAGTCTCTGCTCTCCCGGTCTAAGGTGACACTTCCTGCCCCAAGTCTCTGCTCCCCCAAGTCTAAGGTGACACTTCCTGCCCCAAGTCTCTGCTCCCCCCAGTCTAAGGTGACACTTCCTGCCCCAAGTCTCTGCTCTCCCAGTCTAAGGTGACACTTCCTGCCCCAAGTCTCTGCTCCCCCAGTCTAAGGTGATACTTCCTGCCCCAAGTCTCTGCTCTTCCCCAGTCTAAGGTGACACTTCCTGCCCCAAGTCTCTGCTCCCCCCAGTCTAAGGTGACACTTCCTGCCCCAAGTCTCTGCTCCCCCCAGTCTAAGGTGACACTTCCTGCCCCAAGTCTCTGCTCCCCCCAGTCTAAGGTGACACTTCCTGCCCCAAGTCTCTGCTCCCCCGGTCTAAAGTGACACTTCCTGCCCCAAGTCTCTTCTCTCCTAGTCTAAACGGACACTTCCTGCCCCAAGTCTCTGCTCCCCCAAGTCTAAGGTGACACTTCCTGCCCCAAGTCTCTGCTCCCCCCAGTCTAAGGTGACACTTCCTGCCCCAAGTCTCTGCTCTCCCAGTCTAAGGTGACACTTCCTGCCCCAAGTCTCTGCTCTCCCAGTCTAAGGTGACACTTCCTGCCCCAAGTCTCTGCTCCCCCCAGTCTAAGGTGACACTTCCTGCCCCAAGTCTCTGCTCCCCCGGTCTAAAGTGACACTTCCTGCCCCAAGTCTCTTCTCTCCTAGTCTAAACGGACACTTCCTGCCCCAAGTCTCTGCTCTCCCCAGTCTAAGGTGACACTTCCTGCCCCAAGTCTCTGCTCCCCCGGTCTAAGGTGACACTTCCTGCCCCAAGTCTCTGCTCTCCTAGTCTAAGGTGACACTTCCTGCCCCAAGTCTCTGCTCTCCTAGTCTAAGGTGACACTTCCTGCCCCAAGTCTCTGCTCCTCCAGTCTAAGGTGACACTTCCTGCCCCAAGTCTCTGCTCCCCCCAGTCTAAGGTGACACTTCCTGCCCCAAGTCTCTGCTCCCCCAGTCTAAGGTGACACTTCCTGCCCCAAGTCTCTGCTCTCCCGGTCTAAGGTGACACTTCCTGCCCCAAGTCTCTGCTCCCCCAAGTCTAAGGTGACACTTCCTGCCCCAAGTCTCTGCTCCCCCCAGTCTAAGGTGACACTTCCTGCCCCAAGTCTCTGCTCTCCCAGTCTAAGGTGACACTTCCTGCCCCAAGTCTCTGCTCCCCCAGTCTAAGGTGATACTTCCTGCCCCAAGTCTCTGCTCTTCCCCAGTCTAAGGTGACACTTCCTGCCCCAAGTCTCTGCTCCCCCCAGTCTAAGGTGACACTTCCTGCCCCAAGTCTCTGCTCCCCCCAGTCTAAGGTGACACTTCCTGCCCCAAGTCTCTGCTCCCCCCAGTCTAAGGTGACACTTCCTGCCCCAAGTCTCTGCTCCCCCGGTCTAAAGTGACACTTCCTGCCCCAAGTCTCTTCTCTCCTAGTCTAAACGGACACTTCCTGCCCCAAGTCTCTGCTCCCCCAAGTCTAAGGTGACACTTCCTGCCCCAAGTCTCTGCTCCCCCCAGTCTAAGGTGACACTTCCTGCCCCAAGTCTCTGCTCTCCCAGTCTAAGGTGACACTTCCTGCCCCAAGTCTCTGCTCTCCCAGTCTAAGGTGACACTTCCTGCCCCAAGTCTCTGCTCCCCCCAGTCTAAGGTGACACTTCCTGCCCCAAGTCTCTGCTCCCCCGGTCTAAAGTGACACTTCCTGCCCCAAGTCTCTTCTCTCCTAGTCTAAACGGACACTTCCTGCCCCAAGTCTCTGCTCCCCCAGTCTAAACGGACACTTCCTGCCCCAAGTCTCTGCTCTCCCAGTCTAAGGTGACACTTCCTGCCCCAAGTCTCTGCTCTCCCAGTCTAAGGTGACACTTCCTGCCCCAAGTCTCTGCTCCCCCCAGTCTAAGGTGACACTTCCTGCCCCAAGTCTCTGCTCCCCCAGTCTAAGGTGACACTTCCTGCCCCAAGTCTCTGCTTCCCCAGTCTAAGGTGACACTTCCTGCCCCAAGTCCCTGCTCTCCCCAATCTAAGGTGACATTTCCTGCCTCAAGTCTCTGCTCCCCCCAGTCTAAGGTGACACTTCCTGCCCCAAGTCTCTGCTCTCCTAGTCTAAGGTGACACTTCCTGCCCCAAGTCTCTGCTCCCCCGGTCTAAGGTGACACTTCCTGCCCCAAGTCTCTGCTCCCCTGTCTAAGGTGACACTTCCTGCCCCAAGTCTCTGCTCCCCCAGTCTAAGGTGACACTTCCTGCCCCAAGTCTCTGCTCCCCCCAGTCTAAGGTGACACTTCCTGCCCCAAGTCTCTGCTCCCCCCAGTCTAAGGTGACACTTCCTGCCCCAAGTCTCTGCTCTCCCAGTCTAAGGTGACACTTCCTGCCCCAAGTCTCTGCTCTCCCCAGTCTAAGGTGACACTTCCTGCCCCAAGTCTCTGCTCCCCCCAGTCTAAGGTGACACTTCCTGCCCCAAGTCTCTGCTCTCCCCAGTCTAAGGTGACACTTCCTGCCCCAAGTCTCTGCTCCCCCCAGTCTAAGGTGACACTTCCTGCCCCAAGTCTCTGCTCCCCCCAGTCTAAGGTGACACTTCCTGCCCCAAGTCTCTGCTCTCCCAGTCTAAATGGACACTTCCTGCCCCAAGTATCTGCTCCCCCAGTCTAAGTGGACACTTCCTGCCCAAAGTCTCTGCTCCCCCAGTCTAAGGTGACACTTCCTGCCCCAAGTCTCTGCTCCCCCAGTCTAAGGTGACACTTCCTGCCCCAAGTCTCTGCTCCCCTGGTCTAAACGGACACTTCCTGCCCCAAGTCTCTGCTCTCCCAGTCTAAGGTGACACTTCCTGCCCCAAGTCTCTGCTCCCCTGGTCTAAACGGACACTTCCTGCCCCAAGTCTCTGCTCTCCCAGTCTAAGGTAACACTTCCTGCCCCAAGTCTCTGTTCCCCCCAGTCTAAGGTGACACTTCCTGCCCCAAGTCTCTGCTCCCCCAGTCTAAGGTGACATTTCCTGCCCCAAGTCTCTGCTCTCCCAGTCTAAGGTGACACTTACTGCCCCAAGTCTCTGCTCCCCCCAGTCTAAGGTGACACTTCCTGCCCCAAGTCTCTGCTCTCCTAGTCTAAGGTGACACTTCCTGCCCCAAGTCTCTGCTCCCCCGGTCTAAGGTGACACTTCCTGCCCCAAGTCTCTGCTCCCCCGGTCTAAGGTGACACTTCCTGCCCCAAGTCTCTGCTCCCCTGTCTAAGGTGACACTTCCTGCCCCAAGTCTCTGCTCCCCCAGTCTAAGGTGACACTTCCTGCCCCAAGTCTCTGCTCCCCCAGTCTAAACGGACACTTCCTGCCCCAAGACTCTGCTCCCCCCAGTCTAAGGTGACACTTCCTGCCCCAAGTCTCTGCTCCCCCCAGTCTAAGGTGACACTTCCTGCCCCAAGTCTCTGCTCCCCTGGTCTAAACGGACACTTCCTGCCCCAAGTCTCTGCTCTCCCAGTCTAAGGTGACACTTCCTGCCCCAAGTCTCTGTTCCCCCCAGTCTAAGGTGACACTTCCTGCCCCAAGTCTCTGCTCCCCCAGTCTAAGGTGACATTTCCTGCCCCAAGTCTCTGCTCTCCCAGTCTAAGGTGACACTTCCTGCCCCAAGTCTCTGCTCCCCCCAGTCTAAGGTGACACTTCCTGCCCCAAGTCTCTGCTCTCCTAGTCTAAGGTGACACTTCCTGCCCCAAGTCTCTGCTCCCCCGGTCTAAGGTGACACTTCCTGCCCCAAGTCTCTGCTCCCCTGTCTAAGGTGACACTTCCTGCCCCAAGTCTCTGCTCCCCCAGTCTAAGGTGACACTTCCTGCCCCAAGTCTCTGCTCCCCCAGTCTAAACGGACACTTCCTGCCCCAAGTCTCTGCTCCCCCCAGTCTAAGGTGACACTTCCTGCCCCAAGTCTCTGCTCCCCCAGTCTAAGGTGACACTTCCTGCCCCAAGTCTCTGCTCCCCCAGTCTGTGGTGACACTTCCTGCCCCAAGTCTCTGCTCTCCTAGTCTAAGGTGACACTTCCTGCCCCAAGTCTCTGCTCTCCCAGTCTAAGGTGACACTTCCTGCCCCAAATCTCTGCTCCCCCAGTCTAAGGTGACACTTCCTGCCCCAAGTCTCTGCTCCCCCCAGTCTAAGGTGACACTTCCTGCCCCAAGTCTCTGCTCCCCTGGTCTAAACGGACACTTCCTGCCCCAAGTCTCTGCTCTCCCAGTCTAAGGTGACACTTCCTGCCCCAAGTCTCTGTTCCCCCCAGTCTAAGGTGACACTTCCTGCCCCAAGTCTCTGCTCCCCCAGTCTAAGGTGACATTTCCTGCCCCAAGTCTCTGCTCTCCCAGTCTAAGGTGACACTTACTGCCCCAAGTCTCTGCTCCCCCCAGTCTAAGGTGACACTTCCTGCCCCAAGTCTCTGCTCTCCTAGTCTAAGGTGACACTTCCTGCCCCAAGTCTCTGCTCCCCCGGTCTAAGGTGACACTTCCTGCCCCAAGTCTCTGCTCCCCTGTCTAAGGTGACACTTCCTGCCCCAAGTCTCTGCTCCCCCAGTCTAAGGTGACACTTCCTGCCCCAAGTCTCTGCTCCCCCAGTCTAAACGGACACTTCCTGCCCCAAGTCTCTGCTCCCCCCAGTCTAAGGTGACACTTCCTGCCCCAAGTCTCTGCTCCCCCCAGTCTAAGGTGACACTTCCTGCCCCAAGTCTCTGCTCCCCTGGTCTAAACGGACACTTCCTGCCCCAAGTCTCTGCTCTCCCAGTCTAAGGTGACACTTCCTGCCCCAAGTCTCTGTTCCCCCCAGTCTAAGGTGACACTTCCTGCCCCAAGTCTCTGCTCCCCCAGTCTAAGGTGACATTTCCTGCCCCAAGTCTCTGCTCTCCCAGTCTAAGGTGACACTTCCTGCCCCAAGTCTCTGCTCTCCCCAGTCTAAGGTGACACTTCCTGCCCCAAGTCTCTGCTCTCCTAGTCTAAGGTGACACTTCCTGCCCCAAGTCTCTGCTCCCCCGGTCTAAGGTGACACTTCCTGCCCCAAGTCTCTGCTCCCCTGTCTAAGGTGACACTTCCTGCCCCAAGTCTCTGCTCCCCCAGTCTAAGGTGACACTTCCTGCCCCAAGTCTCTGCTCCCCCAGTCTAAACGGACACTTCCTGCCCCAAGTCTCTGCTCCCCCCAGTCTAAGGTGACACTTCCTGCCCCAAGTCTCTGCTCCCCCAGTCTAAGGTGACACTTCCTGCCCCAAGTCTCTGCTCCCCCAGTCTGTGGTGACACTTCCTGCCCCAAGTCTCTGCTCTCCTAGTCTAAGGTGACACTTCCTGCCCCAAGTCTCTGCTCTCCCAGTCTAAGGTGACACTTCCTGCCCCAAATCTCTGCTCCCCCGGTCTAAGGTGACACTTCCTGCCCCAAGTCTCTGCTTCCCCAGTCTAAGGTGACACTTCCTGCCCCAAGTCTCTGCTCCCCCAGTCTAAACGGACACTTCCTGCCCCAAGTCTCTGCTCCCCCCAGTCTAAGGTGACACTTCCTGCCCCAAGTCTCTGCTCCCCCAGTCTAAACGGACACTTCCTGCCCCAAGTCTCTGCTCCCCCCAGTCTAAGGTGACACTTCCTGCCCCAAGTCTCTGCTCCCCCCAGTCTAAGGTGACACTTCCTGCCCCAAGTCTCTGCTCTCCCAGTCTAAACAGACACTTCCTGCCCAAAGTCTCTGCTCCCCCAGTCTAAGGTGACACTTCCTGCCCCAAGTCTCTGCTCTCCCAGTCTAAGGTGACACTTCCTGCCCCAAGTCTCTGCTCTCCCAGTCTAAGGTGACACTTCCTGCCCCAAGTCTCTGCTCCCCCAGTCTAAGGTGACACTTCCTGCCCCAAGTCTCTGCTCCCCCAGTCTAAGGTGACACTTCCTGCCCCAAGTCTCTGCTCCCCCCAGTCTAAGGTGACACTTCCTGCCCCAAGTCTCTGCTCTCCCAGTCTAAGGTGACACTTCCTGCCCCAAGTCTCTGCTCCCCCCAGTCTAAGGTGACACTTCCTGCCCCAAGTCTCTGCTCTCCCAGTCTAAACGGACACTTCCTGCCCAAAGTCTCTGCTCCCCCAGTCTAAGGTGACACTTCCTGCCCCAAGTCTCTGCTCTCCCAGTCTAAACGGACACTTGCTGCCCCAAGTCTCTGCTCCCCCAGTCTAAACGGACACTTCCTGCCCAAAGTCTCTGCTCCCCCAGTCTAAGGTGACACTTCCTGCCCCAAGTCTCTGCTCCCCCCAGTCTAAGGTGACACTTCCTGCCCCAAGTCTCTGCTCTCCCCAGTCTAAGGTGACACTTCCTGCCCCAAGTCTCTGCTCCCCCCAGTCTAAGGTGACACTTCCTGCCCCAAGTCTCTGCTCCCCCAGTCTAAGGTGACACTTCCTGCCCCAAGTCCCTGCTCTCCCCAATCTAAGGTGACATTTCCTGCCCCAAGTCTCTGCTCTCCCAGTCTAAAGTGACACTTCCTGCCCCAAGTCTCTGCTCCCCCCAAGTCTAAGGTGACACTTCCTGCCCCAAGTCTCTGCTCTCCTAGTCTAAGGTGACACTTCCTGCCCCAAGTCTCTGCTCTCCCAGTCTAAGGTGATACTTCCTGCCCCAAGTCTCTGCTCCCCCAGTCTAAACGGACACTTCCTGCCCCAAGTCTCTGCTCCCCCCAGTCTAAGGTGACACTTCCTGCCCCAAGTCTCTGCTCCCCCAGTCTAAGGTGACACTTCCTGCCCCAAGTCTCTGCTCCCCCAGTCTAAGGTGACACTTCCTGCCCCAAGTCTCTGCTCCCCCGGTCTAAAGTGACACTTCCTGCCCCAAGTCTCTTCTCTCCTAGTCTAAACGGACACTTCCTGCCCCAAGTCTCTGCTCCCCCAGTCTAAACGGACACTTCCTGCCCCAAGTCTCTGCTCTCCCAGTCTAAGGTGACACTTCCTGCCCCAAGTCTCTGCTCTCCCAGTCTAAGGTGACACTTCCTGCCCCAAGTCTCTGCTCCCCCCAGTCTAAGGTGACACTTCCTGCCCCAAGTCTCTGCTCCCCCAGTCTAAGGTGACACTTCCTGCCCCAAGTCTCTGCTTCCCCAGTCTAAGGTGACACTTCCTGCCCCAAGTCTCTGCTCCCCTGGTCTAAACGGACACTTCCTGCCCCAAGTCTCTTCTCTCCTAGTCTAAACGGACACTTCCTGCCCCAAGTCTCTGCTCCCCCAGTCTAAACGGACACTTCCTGCCCCAAGTCTCTGCTCTCCCAGTCTAAGGTGACACTTCCTGCCCCAAGTCTCTGTTCCCCCCAGTCTAAGGTGACACTTCCTGCCCCAAGTCTCTGCTCCCCCAGTCTAAGGTGACATTTCCTGCCCCAAGTCTCTGCTCTCCCAGTCTAAGGTGACACTTCCTGCCCCAAGTCTCTGCTCCCCCCAGTCTAAGGTGACACTTCCTGCCCCAAGTCTCTGCTCTCCTAGTCTAAGGTGACACTTCCTGCCCCAAGTCTCTGCTCCCCCGGTCTAAGGTGACACTTCCTGCCCCAAGTCTCTGCTCCCCCGGTCTAAGGTGACACTTCCTGCCCCAAGTCTCTGCTCCCCTGTCTAAGGTGACACTTCCTGCCCCAAGTCTCTGCTCCCCCAGTCTAAGGTGACACTTCCTGCCCCAAGTCTCTGCTCCCCCAGTCTAAACGGACACTTCCTGCCCCAAGACTCTGCTCCCCCCAGTCTAAGGTGACACTTCCTGCCCCAAGTCTCTGCTCCCCCCAGTCTAAGGTGACACTTCCTGCCCCAAGTCTCTGCTCCCCTGGTCTAAACGGACACTTCCTGCCCCAAGTCTCTGCTCTCCCAGTCTAAGGTGACACTTCCTGCCCCAAGTCTCTGTTCCCCCCAGTCTAAGGTGACACTTCCTGCCCCAAGTCTCTGCTCCCCCAGTCTAAGGTGACATTTCCTGCCCCAAGTCTCTGCTCTCCCAGTCTAAGGTGACACTTCCTGCGCCAAGTCTCTGCTCCCCCCAGTCTAAGGTGACACTTCCTGCCCCAAGTCTCTGCTCTCCTAGTCTAAGGTGACACTTCCTGCCCCAAGTCTCTGCTCCCCCGGTCTAAGGTGACACTTCCTGCCCCAAGTCTCTGCTCCCCTGTCTAAGGTGACACTTCCTGCCCCAAGTCTCTGCTCCCCCAGTCTAAGGTGACACTTCCTGCCCCAAGTCTCTGCTCCCCCAGTCTAAACGGACACTTCCTGCCCCAAGTCTCTGCTCCCCCCAGTCTAAGGTGACACTTCCTGCCCCAAGTCTCTGCTCCCCCAGTCTAAGGTGACACTTCCTGCCCCAAGTCTCTGCTCCCCCAGTCTGTGGTGACACTTCCTGCCCCAAGTCTCTGCTCTCCTAGTCTAAGGTGACACTTCCTGCCCCAAGTCTCTGCTCTCCCAGTCTAAGGTGACACTTCCTGCCCCAAATCTCTGCTCCCCCAGTCTAAGGTGACACTTCCTGCCCCAAGTCTCTGCTCCCCCCAGTCTAAGGTGACACTTCCTGCCCCAAGTCTCTGCTCCCCTGGTCTAAACGGACACTTCCTGCCCCAAGTCTCTGCTCTCCCAGTCTAAGGTGACACTTCCTGCCCCAAGTCTCTGTTCCCCCCAGTCTAAGGTGACACTTCCTGCCCCAAGTCTCTGCTCCCCCAGTCTAAGGTGACATTTCCTGCCCCAAGTCTCTGCTCTCCCAGTCTAAGGTGACACTTCCTGCCCCAAGTCTCTGCTCCCCCCAGTCTAAGGTGACACTTCCTGCCCCAAGTCTCTGCTCTCCTAGTCTAAGGTGACACTTCCTGCCCCAAGTCTCTGCTCCCCCGGTCTAAGGTGACACTTCCTGCCCCAAGTCTCTGCTCCCCTGTCTAAGGTGACACTTCCTGCCCCAAGTCTCTGCTCCCCCAGTCTAAGGTGACACTTCCTGCCCCAAGTCTCTGCTCCCCCAGTCTAAACGGACACTTCCTGCCCCAAGTCTCTGCTCCCCCCAGTCTAAGGTGACACTTCCTGCCCCAAGTCTCTGCTCCCCCCAGTCTAAGGTGACACTTCCTGCCCCAAGTCTCTGCTCCCCTGGTCTAAACGGACACTTCCTGCCCCAAGTCTCTGCTCTCCCAGTCTAAGGTGACACTTCCTGCCCCAAGTCTCTGTTCCCCCCAGTCTAAGGTGACACTTCCTGCCCCAAGTCTCTGCTCCCCCAGTCTAAGGTGACATTTCCTGCCCCAAGTCTCTGCTCTCCCAGTCTAAGGTGACACTTCCTGCCCCAAGTCTCTGCTCCCCCCAGTCTAAGGTGACACTTCCTGCCCCAAGTCTCTGCTCTCCTAGTCTAAGGTGACACTTCCTGCCCCAAGTCTCTGCTCCCCCGGTCTAAGGTGACACTTCCTGCCCCAAGTCTCTGCTCCCCTGTCTAAGGTGACACTTCCTGCCCCAAGTCTCTGCTCCCCCAGTCTAAGGTGACACTTCCTGCCCCAAGTCTCTGCTCCCCCAGTCTAAACGGACACTTCCTGCCCCAAGTCTCTGCTCCCCCCAGTCTAAGGTGACACTTCCTGCCCCAAGTCTCTGCTCCCCCAGTCTAAGGTGACACTTCCTGCCCCAAGTCTCTGCTCCCCCAGTCTGTGGTGACACTTCCTGCCCCAAGTCTCTGCTCTCCTAGTCTAAGGTGACACTTCCTGCCCCAAGTCTCTGCTCTCCCAGTCTAAGGTGACACTTCCTGCCCCAAATCTCTGCTCCCCCGGTCTAAGGTGACACTTCCTGCCCCAAGTCTCTGCTTCCCCAGTCTAAGGTGACACTTCCTGCCCCAAGTCTCTGCTCCCCCAGTCTAAACGGACACTTCCTGCCCCAAGTCTCTGCTCCCCCCAGTCTAAGGTGACACTTCCTGCCCCAAGTCTCTGCTCCCCCAGTCTAAACGGACACTTCCTGCCCCAAGTCTCTGCTCCCCCCAGTCTAAGGTGACACTTCCTGCCCCAAGTCTCTGCTCCCCCCAGTCTAAGGTGACACTTCCTGCCCCAAGTCTCTGCTCTCCCAGTCTAAACAGACACTTCCTGCCCAAAGTCTCTGCTCCCCCAGTCTAAGGTGACACTTCCTGCCCCAAGTCTCTGCTCTCCCAGTCTAAGGTGACACTTCCTGCCCCAAGTCTCTGCTCTCCCAGTCTAAGGTGACACTTCCTGCCCCAAGTCTCTGCTCCCCCAGTCTAAGGTGACACTTCCTGCCCCAAGTCTCTGCTCCCCCAGTCTAAGGTGACACTTCCTGCCCCAAGTCTCTGCTCCCCCCAGTCTAAGGTGACACTTCCTGCCCCAAGTCTCTGCTCTCCCAGTCTAAGGTGACACTTCCTGCCCCAAGTCTCTGCTCCCCCCAGTCTAAGGTGACACTTCCTGTCCCAAGTCTCTGCTCTCCCAGTCTAAACGGACACTTCCTGCCCAAAGTCTCTGCTCCCCCAGTCTAAGGTGACACTTCCTGCCCCAAGTCTCTGCTCTCCCAGTCTAAACGGACACTTGCTGCCCCAAGTCTCTGCTCCCCCAGTCTAAACGGACACTTCCTGCCCAAAGTCTCTGCTCCCCCAGTCTAAGGTGACACTTCCTGCCCCAAGTCTCTGCTCCCCCCAGTCTAAGGTGACACTTCCTGCCCCAAGTCTCTGCTCTCCCCAGTCTAAGGTGACACTTCCTGCCCCAAGTCTCTGCTCCCCCCAGTCTAAGGTGACACTTCCTGCCCCAAGTCTCTGCTCCCCCAGTCTAAGGTGACACTTCCTGCCCGAAGTCCCTGCTCTCCCCAATCTAAGGTGACATTTCCTGCCCCAAGTCTCTGCTCTCCCAGTCTAAAGTGACACTTCCTGCCCCAAGTCTCTGCTCCCCCCAGTCTAAGGTGACACTTCCTGCCCCAAGTCTCTGCTCTCCTAGTCTAAAGTGACACTTCCTGCCCCAAGTCTCTGCTCTCCCAGTCTAAGGTGATACTTCCTGCCCCAAGTCTCTGCTCCCCCAGTCTAAACGGACACTTCCTGCCCCAAGTCTCTGCTCCCCCCAGTCTAAGGTGACACTTCCTGCCCCAAGTCTCTGCTCCCCCAGTCTAAGGTGACACTTCCTGCCCCAAGTCTCTGCTCCCCCAGTCTAAGGTGACACTTCCTGCCCCAAGTCTCTGCTCCCCCGGTCTAAAGTGACACTTCCTGCCCCAAGTCTCTTCTCTCCTAGTCTAAACGGACACTTCCTGCCCCAAGTCTCTGCTCCCCCAGTCTAAACGGACACTTCCTGCCCCAAGTCTCTGCTCTCCCAGTCTAAGGTGACACTTCCTGCCCCAAGTCTCTGCTCCCCCCAGTCTAAGGTGACACTTCCTGCCCCAAGTCTCTGCTCCCCCAGTCTAAGGTGACACTTCCTGCCCCAAGTCTCTGCTTCCCCAGTCTAAGGTGACACTTCCTGCCCCAAGTCCCTGCTCTCCCCAATCTAAGGTGACATTTCCTGCCCCAAGTCTCTGCTCCCCCAGTCTAAGGTGACACTTCCTGCCCCAAGTCTCTGCTCTCCTAGTCTAAGGTGACACTTCCTGCCCCAAGTCTCTGCTCCCCTGGTCTAAGGTGACACTTCCTGCCCCAAGTCTCTGCTCCCCCAGTCTAAGGTGACACTTCCTGCCCCAAGTCTCTGCTCCCCTGGTCTAAGGTGACACTTCCTGCCCCAAGTCTCTGCTCCCCCCAGTCTAAGGTGACACTTCCTGCCCCAAGTCTCTGCTCCCCCCAGTCTAAGGTGACACTTCCTGCCCCAAGTCTCTGCTCTCCCAGTCTAAGGTGACACTTCCTGCCCCAAGTCTCTGCTCTCCCCAGTCTAAGGTGACACTTCCTGCCCAAGTCTCTGCTCCCCCCAGTCTAAGGTGACACTTCCTGCCCCAAGTCTCTGCTCTCCCCAGTCTAAGGTGACACTTCCTGCCCCAAGTCTCTGCTTCCCCCAGTCTAAGGTGACACTTCCTGCCCCAAGTCTCTGCTCCCCCCAGTCTAAGGTGACACTTCCTGCCCCAAGTCTCTGCTCCCCCAGTCTAAGGTGATACTTCCTGCCCCAAGTCTCTGCTCTCCCAGTCTAAACGGACACTTCCTGCCCCAAGTCTCTGCTCCCCCAGTCTAAGTGGACACTTCCTGCCCGAAGTCTCTGCTCCCCCAGTCTAAGGTGACACTTCCTGCCCCAAGTCTCTGCTCCCCCCAGTCTAAGGTGACACTTCCTGCCCCAAGTCTCTGCTCCCCTGGTCTGAACGGACACTTCCTGCCCCAAGTCTCTGCTCTCCCAGTCTAAGGTGACACTTCCTGCCCCAAGTCTCTGTTCCCCCCAGTCTAAGGTGACACTTCCTGCCCCAAGTCTCTGCTCCCCCAGTCTAAGGTGACATTTCCTGCCCCAAGTCTCTGCTCTCCCAGTCTAAGGTGACACTTCCTGCCCCAAGTCTCTGCTCCCCCCAGTCTAAGGTGACACTTCCTGCCCCAAGTCTCTGCTCTCCTAGTCTAAGGTGACACTTCCTGCCCCAAGTCTCTGCTCCCCCGGTCTAAGGTGACACTTCCTTCCCCAAGTCTCTGCTCCCCTGTCTAAGGTGACACTTCCTGCCCCAAGTCTCTGCTCCCCCAGTCTAAGGTGACACTTCCTGCCCCAAGTCACTGCTCCCCCAGTCTAAACGGACACTTCCTGCCCCAAGTCTCTGCTCCCCCCAGTCTAAGGTGACACTTCCTGCCCCAAGTCTCTGCTCCCCCCAGTCTAAGGTGACACTTCCTGCCCCAAGTCTCTGCTCCCCTGGTCTAAACGGACACTTCCTGCCCCAAGTCTCTGCTCTCCCAGTCTAAGGTGACACTTCCTGCCCCAAGTCTCTGTTCCCCCCAGTCTAAGGTGACACTTCCTGCCCCAAGTCTCTGCTCCCCCAGTCTAAGGTGACATTTCCTGCCCCAAGTCTCTGCTCTCCCAGTCTAAGGTGACACTTCCTGCCCCAAGTCTCTGCTCCCCCCAGTCTAAGGTGACACTTCCTGCCCCAAGTCTCTGCTCTCCTAGTCTAAGGTGACACTTCCTGCCCCAAGTCTCTGCTCCCCCGGTCTAAGGTGACACTTCCTGCCCCAAGTCTCTGCTCCCCTGTCTAAGGTGACACTTCCTGCCCCAAGTCTCTGCTCCCCCAGTCTAAGGTGACACTTCCTGCCCCAAGTCTCTGCTCCCCCAGTCTAAACGGACACTTCCTGCCCCAAGTCTCTGCTCCCCCAGTCTAAGGTGACACTTCCTGCCCCAAGTCTCTGCTTCCCCAGTCTAAGGTGACACTTCCTGCCCCAAGTCCCTGCTCTCCCCAATCTAAGGTGACATTTCCTGCCCCAAGTCTCTGCTCCCCCAGTCTAAGGTGACACTTCCTGCCCCAAGTCTCTGCTCTCCTAGTCTAAGGTGACACTTCCTGCCCCAAGTCTCTGCTCCCCTGGTCTAAGGTGACACTTCCTGCCCCAAGTCTCTGCTCCCCCAGTCTAAGGTGACACTTCCTGCCCCAAGTCTCTGCTCCCCTGGTCTAAGGTGACACTTCCTGCCCCAAGTCTCTGCTCCCCCCAGTCTAAGGTGACACTTCCTGCCCCAAGTCTCTGCTCCCCCCAGTCTAAGGTGACACTTCCTGCCCCAAGTCTCTGCTCTCCCAGTCTAAGGTGACACTTCCTGCCCCAAGTCTCTGCTCTCCCCAGTCTAAGGTGACACTTCCTGCCCAAGTCTCTGCTCCCCCCAGTCTAAGGTGACACTTCCTGCCCCAAGTCTCTGCTCTCCCCAGTCTAAGGTGACACTTCCTGCCCCAAGTCTCTGCTTCCCCCAGTCTAAGGTGACACTTCCTGCCCCAAGTCTCTGCTCCCCCCAGTCTAAGGTGACACTTCCTGCCCCAAGTCTCTGCTCCCCCAGTCTAAGGTGATACTTCCTGCCCCAAGTCTCTGCTCTCCCAGTCTAAACGGACACTTCCTGCCCCAAGTCTCTGCTCCCCCAGTCTAAGTGGACACTTCCTGCCCAAAGTCTCTGCTCCCCCAGTCTAAGGTGACACTTCCTGCCCCAAGTCTCTGCTCCCCCCAGTCTAAGGTGACACTTCCTGCCCCAAGTCTCTGCTCCCCTGGTCTGAACGGACACTTCCTGCCCCAAGTCTCTGCTCTCCCAGTCTAAGGTGACACTTCCTGCCCCAAGTCTCTGTTCCCCCCAGTCTAAGGTGACACTTCCTGCCCCAAGTCTCTGCTCCCCCAGTCTAAGGTGACATTTCCTGCCCCAAGTCTCTGCTCTCCCAGTCTAAGGTGACACTTCCTGCCCCAAGTCTCTGCTCCCCCCAGTCTAAGGTGACACTTCCTGCCCCAAGTCTCTGCTCTCCTAGTCTAAGGTGACACTTCCTGCCCCAAGTCTCTGCTCCCCCGGTCTAAGGTGACACTTCCTTCCCCAAGTCTCTGCTCCCCTGTCTAAGGTGACACTTCCTGCCCCAAGTCTCTGCTCCCCCAGTCTAAGGTGACACTTCCTGCCCCAAGTCACTGCTCCCCCAGTCTAAACGGACACTTCCTGCCCCAAGTCTCTGCTCCCCCCAGTCTAAGGTGACACTTCCTGCCCCAAGTCTCTGCTCCCCCCAGTCTAAGGTGACACTTCCTGCCCCAAGTCTCTGCTCCCCTGGTCTAAACGGACACTTCCTGCCCCAAGTCTCTGCTCTCCCAGTCTAAGGTGACACTTCCTGCCCCAAGTCTCTGTTCCCCCCAGTCTAAGGTGACACTTCCTGCCCCAAGTCTCTGCTCCCCCAGTCTAAGGTGACATTTCCTGCCCCAAGTCTCTGCTCTCCCAGTCTAAGGTGACACTTCCTGCCCCAAGTCTCTGCTCCCCCCAGTCTAAGGTGACACTTCCTGCCCCAAGTCTCTGCTCTCCTAGTCTAAGGTGACACTTCCTGCCCCAAGTCTCTGCTCCCCCGGTCTAAGGTGACACTTCCTGCCCCAAGTCTCTGCTCCCCTGTCTAAGGTGACACTTCCTGCCCCAAGTCTCTGCTCCCCCAGTCTAAGGTGACACTTCCTGCCCCAAGTCTCTGCTCCCCCAGTCTAAACGGACACTTCCTGCCCCAAGTCTCTGCTCCCCCAGTCTAAGGTGACACTTCCTGCCCCAAGTCTCTGCTCCCCCAGTCTGTGGTGACACTTCCTGCCCCAAGTCTCTGCTCTCCTAGTCTAAGGTGACACTTCCTGCCCCAAGTCTCTGCTCTCCCAGTCTAAGGTGACACTTCCTGCCCCAAATCTCTGCTCCCCCGGTCTAAGGTGACACTTCCTGCCCCAAGTCTCTGCTTCCCCAGTCTAAGGTGACACTTCCTGCCCCAAGTCTCTGCTCCCCCAGTCTAAACGGACACTTCCTGCCCCAAGTCTCTGCTCCCCCCAGTCTAAGGTGACACTTCCTGCCCCAAGTCTCTGCTCCCCCAGTCTAAACGGACACTTCCTGCCCCAAGTCTCTGCTCCCCCCAGTCTAAGGTGACACTTCCTGCCCCAAGTCTCTGCTCCCCCCAGTCTAAGGTGACACTTCCTGCCCTAAGTCTCTGCTCTCCCAGTCTAAACAGACACTTCCTGCCCAAAGTCTCTGCTCCCCCAGTCTAAGGTGACACTTCCTGCCCCAAGTCTCTGCTCTCCCAGTCTAAGGTGACACTTCCTGCCCCAAGTCTCTGCTCTCCCAGTCTAAGGTGACACTTCCTGCCCCAAGTCTCTGCTCCCCCAGTCTAAGGTGACACTTCCTGCCCCAAGTCTCTGCTCCCCCAGTCTAAGGTGACACTTCCTGCCCCAAGTCTCTGCTCCCCCCAGTCTAAGGTGACACTTCCTGCCCCAAGTCTCTGCTCTCCCAGTCTAAGGTGACACTTCCTGCCCCAAGTCTCTGCTCCCCCCAGTCTAAGGTGACACTTCCTGCCCCAAGTCTCTGCTCTCCCAGTCTAAACGGACACTTCCTGCCCAAAGTCTCTGCTCCCCCAGTCTAAGGTGACACTTCCTGCCCCAAGTCTCTTCTCTCCCAGTCTAAACGGACACTTCCTGCCCCAAGTCTCTGCTCCCCCAGTCTAAACGGACACTTCCTGCCCAAAGTCTCTGCTCCCCCAGTCTAAGGTGACACTTCCTGCCCCAAGTCTCTGCTCCCCCCAGTCTAAGGTGACACTTCCTGCCCCAAGTCTCTGCTCTCCCCAGTCTAAGGTGACACTTCCTGCCCCAAGTCTCTGCTCCCCCCAGTCTAAGGTGACACTTCCTGCCCCAAGTCTCTGCTCCCCCAGTCTAAGGTGACACTTCCTGCCCCAAGTCCCTGCTCTCCCCAATCTAAGGTGACATTTCCTGCCCCAAGTCTCTGCTCTCCCAGTCTAAAGTGACACTTCCTGCCCCAAGTCTCTGCTCCCCCCAGTCTAAGGTGACACTTCCTGCCCCAAGTCTCTGCTCTCCTAGTCTAAGGTGACACTTCCTGCCCCAAGTCTCTGCTCTCCCAGTCTAAGGTGATACTTCCTGCCCCAAGTCTCTGCTCCCCCAGTCTAAACGGACACTTCCTGCCCCAAGTCTCTGCTCCCCCCAGTCTAAGGTGACACTTCCTGCCCCAAGTCTCTGCTCCCCCAGTCTAAGGTGACACTTTCTGCTCCAAGTCTCGGCTCCCCCAGTCTGAGGTGACACTTCCTGCCCCAAGTCTCTGCTCTCCTAGTCTAAGGTGACACTTCCTGCCCCAAGTCTCTGCTCTCCCAGTCTAAGGTGACACTTCCTGCCCCAAGTCTCTGCTCCCCCGGTCTAAGGTGACACTTCCTGCCCCAAGTCTCTGCTTCCCCAGTCTAAGGTGACACTTCCTGCCCCAAGTCTCTGCTCCCCCAGTCTAAACGGACACTTGCTGCCCCAAGTCTCTGCTCCCCCCAGTCTAAGGTGACACTTCCTGCCCCAAGTCTCTGCTTCCCCAGTCTAAGGTGACACTTCCTGCCCCAAGTCTCTGCTTCCCCAGTCTAAGGTGACACTTCCTGCCCCAAGTCTCTGCTCTCCCCAGTCTAAGGTGATACTTCCTGCCCCAAGTCTCTGCTTCCCCAGTCTAAGGTGACACTTCCTGCCCCAATTCTCTGCTCCCCCAGTCTAAGGTGACACTTCCTGCCCCAAGTCTCTGCTCCCCTGGTCTAAACGGACACTTCCTGCCCCAAGTCTCTGCTTCCCCAGTCTAAGGTGACACTTCCTGCCCCAAGTCTCTGCTTCCCCAGTCTAAGGTGACACTTCCTGCCCCAAGTCTCTGCTTTCCCAGTCTAAGGTGACACTTCCTGCCCCAAGTCTCTGCTCTCCCCAGTCTAAGGTGACACTTCCTGCCCCAAGTCTCTGCTCCCCCAGTCTAAGGTGACACTTCCTGCCCCAAGTCTCTGCTCCCCTGGTCTAAACGGACACTTCCTGCCCCAAGTCTCTGCTTCCCCAGTCTAAGGTGACACTTCCTGCCCCAAGTCTCTGCTTCCCCAGTCTAAGGTGACACTTCCTGCCCCAAGTCTCTGCTCTCCCCAGTCTAAGGTGACACTTCCTGCCCCAAGTCTCTGCTCTCCCAGTCTAAGGTGACACTTCCTGCCTCAAGTCTCTGCTCCCTCGGTCTAAGTGGACACTTCCTGCCCCAAGTCTCTGCTCCCCCAGTCTAAGGTGACACTTCCTGCCCCAAGTCTCTGCTCTCCCAGTCTAAGGTGACACTTCCTGCCCCAAGTCTCTGCTCCCCCGGTCTAAGTGGACACTTCCTGCCCCAAGTCTCTGCTCCCACCGGTCTAAGTGGACACTTCCTTCTCCAAGTCTCTGCTCTCCCCAGTCTAAGGTGACATTTCCTGCCCCAAGTCTCTGCTCTCCCAGTCTAAGGTAACACTTCCTGCCCCAAGTCTCTGCTCCCCCAGTCTAAGGTGACACTTCCTGCCCCAAGTCTCTGTTCCCCCAGTCTAAACGGACACTTCCTGCCCCAAGTCTCTGCTCTCCCAGTCTAAGGTGACACTTCCTGCCCCAAGTCTCTGCTCCCCCAGTCTAAGGTGACACTTCCTGCCCCAAGTCTCTGCTCTCCCAGTCTAAGGTGACACTTCCTGCCCCAAGTCTCTGCTTCCCCAGTCTAAGGTGACACTTCCTGCTCCAAGTCTCTGCTCCCCCAGTCTAAGGTGACACTTCCTGCCCCAAGCCTCTGCTCTCCCAGTCTAAATGGACACTTCCTGCCCCAAGTCTCTGTTCCCCCAGTCTAAACGGACACTTCCTGCCCCAAGTCTCTGCTCTCCCAGTCTAAGGTGACACTTCCTGCCCCAAGTCTCTGTTCTCCCCAGTCTAAGGTGACACTTCCTGCCCCAAGTCTCTGCTCCCCCAGTCTAAACGGACACTTCCTGCCCCAAGTCTCTGCTCTCCCAGTCTAAGGTGACACTTCCTGCCCCAAGTCTATGCTCCCCTGGTCTAAGTGGACATTTCCTGCCCCAAGTCTCTGCTCCCCCCGGTCTAAGTGGACACTTCCTGCCCCAAGTCTCTGTTCCCCCAGTCTAAACGGACACTTCCTGCCCCAAGTCTCTGCTCCTCCAGTCTAAGGTGACAATTCCTGCCCCAAGTCTCTGCTCCCCCAGTCTAAACGGACACTTCCTGCCCCAAGTCTCTGCTCTCCCAGTCTAAGGTGACACTTCCTGCCCCAAGTCTCTGCTCCTCCAGCCTAAGGTGACACTTCCTGCCCCAAGTCTCTGCTTTCCCAGTCTAAGGTGACACTTCCTGCCCCAAGTCTCTGCTCTCCCAGTCTAAGGTGACACTTCCTGCCCCAAGTCTCTGCTCCCCCCAGTCTAAGGTGACACTTCCTGCCCCAAGTCTCTGCTCCCCCAGTCTAAGGTGACACTTCCTGCCCCAAGTCTCTGCTCTCCCAGTCTAAGGTGACACTTCCTGCCCCAAGTCTCTGCTTCCCCAGTCTAAGGTGACACTTCCTGCCCCAAGTCTCTGCTCCCCCAGTCTAAGGTGACACTTCCTGCCCCAAGCCTCTGCTCTCCCAGTCTAAATGGACACTTCCTGCCCCAAGTCTCTGCTCCCCCAGTCTTAGGTGACACTTCCTGCCCCAAGTCTCTGCTCTCCCCAGTCTAAGGTGACACTTCCTGCCCCAAGTCTCTGCTCCCCCCAGTCTAAGGTGACACTTCGTGCCCCAAGTCTCTGCTCTCCCAGTCTAAGGTGACACTTCCTGCCCCAAGTCTCTGCTCCCCCCAGTCTAAGGTGACCCTTCCTGCCCCAAGTTTCTGCTCCCCCAGTCTAAGGTGACACTTCCTGCCCCAAGTCTCTGCTCCCTCAGTCTAAGGTGACACTTCCTGCCCCAAGTCTCTGCTCTCCCAGTCTAAACGGACACTTCCTGCCCCAAGTCTCTGCTCTCCCAGTCTAAGGTGACACTTCCTGCCCCAAGTCTCTGCTCTCCTAGTCTAAGGTTAAACACTTCCTGCCCCAAGTCTCTGCTCTCCCAGTCTAAGGTGACACTTCCTGCCCCAAGTCTCTGCTCCCCCAGTCTAAGGTGACACTTCCTGCCCCAAGTCTCTGCTCTGCCAGTCTAAGTGGACACTTCCTGCCCCAAGTCTCTGCTCCCCCGGTCTAAGTGGACACTTCCTGCCCCAAGTCTCTGCTACCCCCGGTCTAAGTGGACACTTCCTGCCCCAAGTCTCTGCTCCCCCCAGTCTAAGGTGACACTTCCTGCCCCAAGTCTCTGCTCTCCCAGTCTAAGGTGACACTTTCTGCCCCAAGTCTCTGCTCTCCCAGTCTAAGGTCACACTTCCCGCCCCAAGTCTCTGCTCCCCCAGTCTAAGGTGACACTACCTGCCCCAAATCTCTGCTCTCCCAGTCTAAGGTGACACTTCCTGCCCCAAGTCTCTGCTCCCCCGGTCTAAGGTGACACTTCCTGCCCCAAGTCTCTGCTCTCCTAGTCTAAGGTGACACTTCCTGCCCCAAGTCTCTGCTCCCCCGGTCTAAGGTGACACTTCCTTCCCCAAGTCTCTGCTCCCCTGTCTAAGGTGACACTTCCTGCCCCAAGTCTCTGCTCCCCCAGTCTAAGGTGACACTTCCTGCCCCAAGTCACTGCTCCCCCAGTCTAAACGGACACTTCCTGCCCCAAGTCTCTGCTCCCCCCAGTCTAAGGTGACACTTCCTGCCCCAAGTCTCTGCTCCCCCCAGTCTAAGGTGACACTTCCTGCCCCAAGTCTCTGCTCCCCTGGTCTAAACGGACACTTCCTGCCCCAAGTCTCTGCTCTCCCAGTCTAAGGTGACACTTCCTGCCCCAAGTCTCTGTTCCCCCCAGTCTAAGGTGACACTTCCTGCCCCAAGTCTCTGCTCCCCCAGTCTAAGGTGACATTTCCTGCCCCAAGTCTCTGCTCTCCCAGTCTAAGGTGACACTTCCTGCCCCAAGTCTCTGCTCCCCCCAGTCTAAGGTGACACTTCCTGCCCCAAGTCTCTGCTCTCCTAGTCTAAGGTGACACTTCCTGCCCCAAGTCTCTGCTCCCCCGGTCTAAGGTGACACTTCCTGCCCCAAGTCTCTGCTCCCCTGTCTAAGGTGACACTTCCTGCCCCAAGTCTCTGCTCCCCCAGTCTAAGGTGACACTTCCTGCCCCAAGTCTCTGCTCCCCCAGTCTAAACGGACACTTCCTGCCCCAAGTCTCTGCTCCCCCAGTCTAAGGTGACACTTCCTGCCCCAAGTCTCTGCTCCCCCAGTCTGTGGTGACACTTCCTGCCCCAAGTCTCTGCTCTCCTAGTCTAAGGTGACACTTCCTGCCCCAAGTCTCTGCTCTCCCAGTCTAAGGTGACACTTCCTGCCCCAAATCTCTGCTCCCCCGGTCTAAGGTGACACTTCCTGCCCCAAGTCTCTGCTTCCCCAGTCTAAGGTGACACTTCCTGCCCCAAGTCTCTGCTCCCCCAGTCTAAACGGACACTTCCTGCCCCAAGTCTCTGCTCCCCCCAGTCTAAGGTGACACTTCCTGCCCCAAGTCTCTGCTCCCCCAGTCTAAACGGACACTTCCTGCCCCAAGTCTCTGCTCCCCCCAGTCTAAGGTGACACTTCCTGCCCCAAGTCTCTGCTCCCCCCAGTCTAAGGTGACACTTCCTGCCCTAAGTCTCTGCTCTCCCAGTCTAAACAGACACTTCCTGCCCAAAGTCTCTGCTCCCCCAGTCTAAGGTGACACTTCCTGCCCCAAGTCTCTGCTCTCCCAGTCTAAGGTGACACTTCCTGCCCCAAGTCTCTGCTCTCCCAGTCTAAGGTGACACTTCCTGCCCCAAGTCTCTGCTCCCCCAGTCTAAGGTGACACTTCCTGCCCCAAGTCTCTGCTCCCCCAGTCTAAGGTGACACTTCCTGCCCCAAGTCTCTGCTCCCCCCAGTCTAAGGTGACACTTCCTGCCCCAAGTCTCTGCTCTCCCAGTCTAAGGTGACACTTCCTGCCCCAAGTCTCTGCTCCCCCCAGTCTAAGGTGACACTTCCTGCCCCAAGTCTCTGCTCTCCCAGTCTAAACGGACACTTCCTGCCCAAAGTCTCTGCTCCCCCAGTCTAAGGTGACACTTCCTGCCCCAAGTCTCTTCTCTCCCAGTCTAAACGGACACTTCCTGCCCCAAGTCTCTGCTCCCCCAGTCTAAACGGACACTTCCTGCCCAAAGTCTCTGCTCCCCCAGTCTAAGGTGACACTTCCTGCCCCAAGTCTCTGCTCCCCCCAGTCTAAGGTGACACTTCCTGCCCCAAGTCTCTGCTCTCCCCAGTCTAAGGTGACACTTCCTGCCCCAAGTCTCTGCTCCCCCCAGTCTAAGGTGACACTTCCTGCCCCAAGTCTCTGCTCCCCCAGTCTAAGGTGACACTTCCTGCCCCAAGTCCCTGCTCTCCCCAATCTAAGGTGACATTTCCTGCCCCAAGTCTCTGCTCTCCCAGTCTAAAGTGACACTTCCTGCCCCAAGTCTCTGCTCCCCCCAGTCTAAGGTGACACTTCCTGCCCCAAGTCTCTGCTCTCCTAGTCTAAGGTGACACTTCCTGCCCCAAGTCTCTGCTCTCCCAGTCTAAGGTGATACTTCCTGCCCCAAGTCTCTGCTCCCCCAGTCTAAACGGACACTTCCTGCCCCAAGTCTCTGCTCCCCCCAGTCTAAGGTGACACTTCCTGCCCCAAGTCTCTGCTCCCCCAGTCTAAGGTGACACTTTCTGCTCCAAGTCTCGGCTCCCCCAGTCTGAGGTGACACTTCCTGCCCCAAGTCTCTGCTCTCCTAGTCTAAGGTGACACTTCCTGCCCCAAGTCTCTGCTCTCCCAGTCTAAGGTGACACTTCCTGCCCCAAGTCTCTGCTCCCCCGGTCTAAGGTGACACTTCCTGCCCCAAGTCTCTGCTTCCCCAGTCTAAGGTGACACTTCCTGCCCCAAGTCTCTGCTCCCCCAGTCTAAACGGACACTTGCTGCCCCAAGTCTCTGCTCCCCCCAGTCTAAGGTGACACTTCCTGCCCCAAGTCTCTGCTTCCCCAGTCTAAGGTGACACTTCCTGCCCCAAGTCTCTGCTTCCCCAGTCTAAGGTGACACTTCCTGCCCCAAGTCTCTGCTCTCCCCAGTCTAAGGTGATACTTCCTGCCCCAAGTCTCTGCTTCCCCAGTCTAAGGTGACACTTCCTGCCCCAATTCTCTGCTCCCCCAGTCTAAGGTGACACTTCCTGCCCCAAGTCTCTGCTCCCCTGGTCTAAACGGACACTTCCTGCCCCAAGTCTCTGCTTCCCCAGTCTAAGGTGACACTTCCTGCCCCAAGTCTCTGCTTCCCCAGTCTAAGGTGACACTTCCTGCCCCAAGTCTCTGCTTTCCCAGTCTAAGGTGACACTTCCTGCCCCAAGTCTCTGCTCTCCCCAGTCTAAGGTGACACTTCCTGCCCCAAGTCTCTGCTCCCCCAGTCTAAGGTGACACTTCCTGCCCCAAGTCTCTGCTCCCCTGGTCTAAACGGACACTTCCTGCCCCAAGTCTCTGCTTCCCCAGTCTAAGGTGACACTTCCTGCCCCAAGTCTCTGCTTCCCCAGTCTAAGGTGACACTTCCTGCCCCAAGTCTCTGCTCTCCCCAGTCTAAGGTGACACTTCCTGCCCCAAGTCTCTGCTCTCCCAGTCTAAGGTGACACTTCCTGCCTCAAGTCTCTGCTCCCTCGGTCTAAGTGGACACTTCCTGCCCCAAGTCTCTGCTCCCCCAGTCTAAGGTGACACTTCCTGCCCCAAGTCTCTGCTCTCCCAGTCTAAGGTGACACTTCCTGCCCCAAGTCTCTGCTCCCCCGGTCTAAGTGGACACTTCCTGCCCCAAGTCTCTGCTCCCACCGGTCTAAGTGGACACTTCCTTCTCCAAGTCTCTGCTCTCCCCAGTCTAAGGTGACATTTCCTGCCCCAAGTCTCTGCTCTCCCAGTCTAAGGTAACACTTCCTGCCCCAAGTCTCTGCTCCCCCAGTCTAAGGTGACACTTCCTGCCCCAAGTCTCTGTTCCCCCAGTCTAAACGGACACTTCCTGCCCCAAGTCTCTGCTCTCCCAGTCTAAGGTGACACTTCCTGCCCCAAGTCTCTGCTCCCCCAGTCTAAGGTGACACTTCCTGCCCCAAGTCTCTGCTCTCCCAGTCTAAGGTGACACTTCCTGCCCCAAGTCTCTGCTTCCCCAGTCTAAGGTGACACTTCCTGCTCCAAGTCTCTGCTCCCCCAGTCTAAGGTGACACTTCCTGCCCCAAGCCTCTGCTCTCCCAGTCTAAATGGACACTTCCTGCCCCAAGTCTCTGTTCCCCCAGTCTAAACGGACACTTCCTGCCCCAAGTCTCTGCTCTCCCAGTCTAAGGTGACACTTCCTGCCCCAAGTCTCTGTTCTCCCCAGTCTAAGGTGACACTTCCTGCCCCAAGTCTCTGCTCCCCCAGTCTAAACGGACACTTCCTGCCCCAAGTCTCTGCTCTCCCAGTCTAAGGTGACACTTCCTGCCCCAAGTCTATGCTCCCCTGGTCTAAGTGGACATTTCCTGCCCCAAGTCTCTGCTCCCCCCGGTCTAAGTGGACACTTCCTGCCCCAAGTCTCTGTTCCCCCAGTCTAAACGGACACTTCCTGCCCCAAGTCTCTGCTCCTCCAGTCTAAGGTGACAATTCCTGCCCCAAGTCTCTGCTCCCCCAGTCTAAACGGACACTTCCTGCCCCAAGTCTCTGCTCTCCCAGTCTAAGGTGACACTTCCTGCCCCAAGTCTCTGCTCCTCCAGCCTAAGGTGACACTTCCTGCCCCAAGTCTCTGCTTTCCCAGTCTAAGGTGACACTTCCTGCCCCAAGTCTCTGCTCTCCCAGTCTAAGGTGACACTTCCTGCCCCAAGTCTCTGCTCCCCCCAGTCTAAGGTGACACTTCCTGCCCCAAGTCTCTGCTCCCCCAGTCTAAGGTGACACTTCCTGCCCCAAGTCTCTGCTCTCCCAGTCTAAGGTGACACTTCCTGCCCCAAGTCTCTGCTTCCCCAGTCTAAGGTGACACTTCCTGCCCCAAGTCTCTGCTCCCCCAGTCTAAGGTGACACTTCCTGCCCCAAGCCTCTGCTCTCCCAGTCTAAATGGACACTTCCTGCCCCAAGTCTCTGCTCCCCCAGTCTTAGGTGACACTTCCTGCCCCAAGTCTCTGCTCTCCCCAGTCTAAGGTGACACTTCCTGCCCCAAGTCTCTGCTCCCCCCAGTCTAAGGTGACACTTCGTGCCCCAAGTCTCTGCTCTCCCAGTCTAAGGTGACACTTCCTGCCCCAAGTCTCTGCTCCCCCCAGTCTAAGGTGACCCTTCCTGCCCCAAGTTTCTGCTCCCCCAGTCTAAGGTGACACTTCCTGCCCCAAGTCTCTGCTCCCTCAGTCTAAGGTGACACTTCCTGCCCCAAGTCTCTGCTCTCCCAGTCTAAACGGACACTTCCTGCCCCAAGTCTCTGCTCTCCCAGTCTAAGGTGACACTTCCTGCCCCAAGTCTCTGCTCTCCTAGTCTAAGGTTAAACACTTCCTGCCCCAAGTCTCTGCTCTCCCAGTCTAAGGTGACACTTCCTGCCCCAAGTCTCTGCTCCCCCAGTCTAAGGTGACACTTCCTGCCCCAAGTCTCTGCTCTGCCAGTCTAAGTGGACACTTCCTGCCCCAAGTCTCTGCTCCCCCGGTCTAAGTGGACACTTCCTGCCCCAAGTCTCTGCTACCCCCGGTCTAAGTGGACACTTCCTGCCCCAAGTCTCTGCTCCCCCCAGTCTAAGGTGACACTTCCTGCCCCAAGTCTCTGCTCTCCCAGTCTAAGGTGACACTTTCTGCCCCAAGTCTCTGCTCTCCCAGTCTAAGGTCACACTTCCCGCCCCAAGTCTCTGCTCCCCCAGTCTAAGGTGACACTACCTGCCCCAAATCTCTGCTCTCCCAGTCTAAGGTGACACTTCCTGCCCCAAGTCTCTGCTCCCCCCAGTCTAAGGTGACACTTCCTGCCCCAAGTCTCTGCTCCCCCAGTCTAAGGTGACACTTCCTGCCCCAAGTCTCTGCTCTCCCAGTCTAAATGGACACTTCCTGCCCCAAGTCTCTGCTCCCCCAGTCTAAGGTGACTCTTCCTGCCCCAAGTCTCTGCTTCCCCAGTCTAAGGTGACACTTCCTGCCCCAAGTCTCTGCTCTCCCCAGTCTAAGGTGACACTTCCTTCCCCAAGTCTCTGCTCTCCTAGTCTAAGGTGACACTTCCTGCCCCAAGTCTCTGCTCCCCCCAGTCTAAGGTGACACTTCCTGCCCCAAGTCTCTGCTCTCCCCAGTCTAAGGTGACACTTCCTGCCCCAAGTCTCTGCTCCCCCCAGTCTAAGGTGACACTTCCTGCCCCAAGTCTCTGCTCCCCCAGTCTAAGGTGACACTTCCTGCCCCAAGTCCCTGCTCTCCCCAATCTAAGGTGACATTTCCTGCCCCAAGTCTCTGCTCTCCCAGTCTAAAGTGACACTTCCTGCCCCAAGTCTCTGCTCCCCCCAGTCTAAGGTGACACTTCCTGCCCCAAGTCTCTGCTCTCCTAGTCTAAGGTGACACTTCCTGCCCCAAGTCTCTGCTCTCCCAGTCTAAGGTGATACTTCCTGCCCCAAGTCTCTGCTCCCCCAGTCTAAACGGACACTTCCTGCCCCAAGTCTCTGCTCCCCCCAGTCTAAGGTGACACTTCCTGCCCCAAGTCTCTGCTCCCCCAGTCTAAGGTGACACTTTCTGCTCCAAGTCTCGGCTCCCCCAGTCTGAGGTGACACTTCCTGCCCCAAGTCTCTGCTCTCCTAGTCTAAGGTGACACTTCCTGCCCCAAGTCTCTGCTCTCCCAGTCTAAGGTGACACTTCCTGCCCCAAGTCTCTGCTCCCCCGGTCTAAGGTGACACTTCCTGCCCCAAGTCTCTGCTTCCCCAGTCTAAGGTGACACTTCCTGCCCCAAGTCTCTGCTCCCCCAGTCTAAACGGACACTTGCTGCCCCAAGTCTCTGCTCCCCCCAGTCTAAGGTGACACTTCCTGCCCCAAGTCTCTGCTTCCCCAGTCTAAGGTGACACTTCCTGCCCCAAGTCTCTGCTTCCCCAGTCTAAGGTGACACTTCCTGCCCCAAGTCTCTGCTCTCCCCAGTCTAAGGTGATACTTCCTGCCCCAAGTCTCTGCTTCCCCAGTCTAAGGTGACACTTCCTGCCCCAATTCTCTGCTCCCCCAGTCTAAGGTGACACTTCCTGCCCCAAGTCTCTGCTCCCCTGGTCTAAACGGACACTTCCTGCCCCAAGTCTCTGCTTCCCCAGTCTAAGGTGACACTTCCTGCCCCAAGTCTCTGCTTCCCCAGTCTAAGGTGACACTTCCTGCCCCAAGTCTCTGCTTTCCCAGTCTAAGGTGACACTTCCTGCCCCAAGTCTCTGCTCTCCCCAGTCTAAGGTGACACTTCCTGCCCCAAGTCTCTGCTCCCCCAGTCTAAGGTGACACTTCCTGCCCCAAGTCTCTGCTCCCCTGGTCTAAACGGACACTTCCTGCCCCAAGTCTCTGCTTCCCCAGTCTAAGGTGACACTTCCTGCCCCAAGTCTCTGCTTCCCCAGTCTAAGGTGACACTTCCTGCCCCAAGTCTCTGCTCTCCCCAGTCTAAGGTGACACTTCCTGCCCCAAGTCTCTGCTCTCCCCAGTCTAAGGTGACACTTCCTGCCCCAAGTCTCTGCTCTCCCAGTCTAAGGTGACACTTCCTGCCTCAAGTCTCTGCTCCCTCGGTCTAAGTGGACACTTCCTGCCCCAAGTCTCTGCTCCCCCAGTCTAAGGTGACACTTCCTGCCCCAAGTCTCTGCTCTCCCAGTCTAAGGTGACACTTCCTGCCCCAAGTCTCTGCTCCCCCGGTCTAAGTGGACACTTCCTGCCCCAAGTCTCTGCTCCCACCGGTCTAAGTGGACACTTCCTTCTCCAAGTCTCTGCTCTCCCCAGTCTAAGGTGACATTTCCTGCCCCAAGTCTCTGCTCTCCCAGTCTAAGGTAACACTTCCTGCCCCAAGTCTCTGCTCCCCCAGTCTAAGGTGACACTTCCTGCCCCAAGTCTCTGTTCCCCCAGTCTAAACGGACACTTCCTGCCCCAAGTCTCTGCTCTCCCAGTCTAAGGTGACACTTCCTGCCCCAAGTCTCTGCTCCCCCAGTCTAAGGTGACACTTCCTGCCCCAAGTCTCTGCTCTCCCAGTCTAAGGTGACACTTCCTGCCCCAAGTCTCTGCTTCCCCAGTCTAAGGTGACACTTCCTGCTCCAAGTCTCTGCTCCCCCAGTCTAAGGTGACACTTCCTGCCCCAAGCCTCTGCTCTCCCAGTCTAAATGGACACTTCCTGCCCCAAGTCTCTGTTCCCCCAGTCTAAACGGACACTTCCTGCCCCAAGTCTCTGCTCTCCCAGTCTAAGGTGACACTTCCTGCCCCAAGTCTCTGTTCTCCCCAGTCTAAGGTGACACTTCCTGCCCCAAGTCTCTGCTCCCCCAGTCTAAACGGACACTTCCTGCCCCAAGTCTCTGCTCTCCCAGTCTAAGGTGACACTTCCTGCCCCAAGTCTATGCTCCCCCGGTCTAAGTGGACATTTCCTGCCCCAAGTCTCTGCTCCCCCCGGTCTAAGTGGACACTTCCTGCCCCAAGTCTCTGTTCCCCCAGTCTAAACGGACACTTCCTGCCCCAAGTCTCTGCTCCTCCAGTCTAAGGTGACAATTCCTGCCCCAATTCTCTGCTCCCCCAGTCTAAACGGACACTTCCTGCCCCAAGTCTCTGCTCTCCCAGTCTAAGGTGACACTTCCTGCCCCAAGTCTCTGCTCCTCCAGCCTAAGGTGACACTTCCTGCCAGAAGTCTCTGCTTTCCCAGTCTAAGGTGACACTTCCTGCCCCAAGTCTCTGCTCTCCCAGTCTAAGGTGACACTTCCTGCCCCAAGTCTCTGCTCCCCCCAGTCTAAGGTGACACTTCCTGCCCCAAGTCTCTGCTCCCCCAGTCTAAGGTGACACTTCCTGCCCCAAGTCTCTGCTCTCCCAGTCTAAGGTGACACTTCCTGCCCCAAGTCTCTGCTTCCCCAGTCTAAGGTGACACTTCCTGCCCCAAGTCTCTGCTCCCCCAGTCTAAGGTGACACTTCCTGCCCCAAGCCTCTGCTCTCCCAGTCTAAATGGACACTTCCTGCCCCAAGTCTCTGCTCCCCCAGTCTTAGGTGACACTTCCTGCCCCAAGTCTCTGCTCTCCCCAGTCTAAGGTGACACTTCCTGCCCCAAGTCTCTGCTCCCCCCAGTCTAAGGTGACACTTCGTGCCCCAAGTCTCTGCTCTCCCAGTCTAAGGTGACACTTCCTGCCCCAAGTCTCTGCTCCCCCCAGTCTAAGGTGACCCTTCCTGCCCCAAGTCTCTGCTCCCCCAGTCTAAGGTGACACTTCCTGCCCCAAGTCTCTGCTCCCTCAGTCTAAGGTGACACTTCCTGCCCCAAGTCTCTGCTCTCCCAGTCTAAACGGACACTTCCTGCCCCAAGTCTCTGCTCTCCCAGTCTAAGGTGACACTTCCTGCCCCAAGTCTCTGCTCTCCTAGTCTAAGGTTAAACACTTCCTGCCCCAAGTCTCTGCTCTCCCAGTCTAAGGTGACACTTCCTGCCCCAAGTCTCTGCTCCCCCAGTCTAAGGTGACACTTCCTGCCCCAAGTCTCTGCTCTGCCAGTCTAAGTGGACACTTCCTGCCCCAAGTCTCTGCTCCCCCGGTCTAAGTGGACACTTCCTGCCCCAAGTCTCTGCTACCCCCGGTCTAAGTGGACACTTCCTGCCCCAAGTCTCTGCTCCCCCCAGTCTAAGGTGACACTTCCTGCCCCAAGTCTCTGCTCTCCCAGTCTAAGGTGACACTTTCTGCCCCAAGTCTCTGCTCTCCCAGTCTAAGGTCACACTTCCCGCCCCAAGTCTCTGCTCCCCCAGTCTAAGGTGACACTACCTGCCCCAAATCTCTGCTCTCCCAGTCTAAGGTGACACTTCCTGCCCCAAGTCTCTGCTCCCCCCAGTCTAAGGTGACACTTCCTGCCCCAAGTCTCTGCTCCCCCAGTCTAAGGTGACACTTCCTGCCCCAAGTCTCTGCTCTCCCAGTCTAAATGGACACTTCCTGCCCCAAGTCTCTGCTCCCCCAGTCTAAGGTGACACTTCCTGCCCCAAGTCTCTGCTTCCCCAGTCTAAGGTGACACTTCCTGCCCCAAGTCTCTGCTCTCCCCAGTCTAAGGTGACACTTCCTTCCCCAAGTCTCTGCTCTCCTAGTCTAAGGTGACACTTCCTGCCCCAAGTCTCTGCTCCCCCAGTCTAAGGTGACACTTCCAGCCCCAAGTCTCTGCTCCCCCAGTCTAAGGTGAGACTTCCTGCCCCAAGTCTCTGCTTCCCCAGTCTAAGGTGACACTTCCTGCCCCAAGTCTCTGCTTCCCCAGTCCAAGGTGAAACTTCCTGCCCCAAGTCTCTTCTCTCCCAGTCTAAGTGGACACTTCCTGCCCCAAGTCTCTGCTCTTCCAGTCTAAGGTGACACTTCCTGCCCCAAGTCTCTGCTCCCCCAGTCTAAGGTGACACTTCCTGCCCCAAGTCTCTGCTCCCCCAGTCTAAGGTGACACTTCCTGCCCCAAGTCTCTGCTCTCCCCAGTCTAAGGTGACACTTCCTGCCCCAAGTCTCTGCTTCCCCAGTCTAAGGTGACACTTCCTGCCCCAAGTCTCTGCTCCCCCAGTCTAAGGTGACACTTCCTGCCCCAAGTCTCTGCTTCCCCAGTCTAAGGTGACACTTCCTGCCCCAAGTCTCTGCTCTTCCCAGTCTAAGGTGACACTTCCTGCCCCAAGTCTCTGCTCTCCCAGTCAAAGGTGACACTTCCTGCCCCAAGTCTCTGCTCTCCCAGTCAAAGGTGACACTTCCTGCCCCAAGTCTCTGCTCTCCCAGTCTAAGGTGACACTTCCTGCCCCAAGTCTCTGCTCCCCCAGTCTAAGGTGACACTTCCTGCCCCAAGTCTCTGCTCCCCCAGTCTAAGGTGACACTTCCTGCCCCAAGTCTCTGCTCTCCCCAGTGTAAGGTGACACTTCCTGCCCCAAGTCTCTGCTCCTCCAGTCTAAGGTGACACTTCCTGCCACAAGTTTCTGCTCCCCCAGTCTAAGGTGACACTTCCTGCCCCAAGTCTCTGCTCCCCCAGTCTAAATGGACACTTCCTGCCCCAAGTCTCTGCTCTCCCAGTCTAAACGGACACGTCCTGCCCCAAGTCACTGCTCCCCCAGTCTAAGGTGACACTTTCTGCCCCAAGTCTCTGCTCCCCCAGTCTAAGGTGACACTTCCTGCCCCAAGTCTCTGCTCTCCCAGTCTAAGTGGACATTTCCTGCCCCAAGTCTCTGCTCCCCCCGGTCTAAGTGGACACTTCCTGCCCCAAGTCTCTGTTCCCCCAGTCTAAACGGACACTTCCTGCCCCAAGTCTCTGCTCCTCCAGTCTAAGGTGACAATTCCTGCCCCAATTCTCTGCTCCCCCAGTCTAAACGGACACTTCCTGCCCCAAGTCTCTGCTCTCCCAGTCTAAGGTGACACTTCCTGCCCCAAGTCTCTGCTCCTCCAGCCTAAGGTGACACTTCCTGCCAGAAGTCTCTGCTTTCCCAGTCTAAGGTGACACTTCCTGCCCCAAGTCTCTGCTCTCCCAGTCTAAGGTGACACTTCCTGCCCCAAGTCTCTGCTCCCCCCAGTCTAAGGTGACACTTCCTGCCCCAAGTCTCTGCTCCCCCAGTCTAAGGTGACACTTCCTGCCCCAAGTCTCTGCTCTCCCAGTCTAAGGTGACACTTCCTGCCCCAAGTCTCTGCTTCCCCAGTCTAAGGTGACACTTCCTGCCCCAAGTCTCTGCTCCCCCAGTCTAAGGTGACACTTCCTGCCCCAAGCCTCTGCTCTCCCAGTCTAAATAGACACTTCCTGCCCCAAGTCTCTGCTCCCCCAGTCTTAGGTGACACTTCCTGCCCCAAGTCTCTGCTCTCCCCAGTCTAAGGTGACACTTCCTGCCCCAAGTCTCTGCTCCCCCCAGTCTAAGGTGACACTTCGTGCCCCAAGTCTCTGCTCTCCCAGTCTAAGGTGACACTTCCTGCCCCAAGTCTCTGCTCCCCCCAGTCTAAGGTGACCCTTCCTGCCCCAAGTCTCTGCTCCCCCAGTCTAAGGTGACACTTCCTGCCCCAAGTCTCTGCTCCCTCAGTCTAAGGTGACACTTCCTGCCCCAAGTCTCTGCTCTCCCAGTCTAAACGGACACTTCCTGCCCCAAGTCTCTGCTCTCCCAGTCTAAGGTGACACTTCCTGCCCCAAGTCTCTGCTCTCCTAGTCTAAGGTTAAACACTTCCTGCCCCAAGTCTCTGCTCTCCCAGTCTAAGGTGACACTTCCTGCCCCAAGTCTCTGCTCCCCCAGTCTAAGGTGACACTTCCTGCCCCAAGTCTCTGCTCTGCCAGTCTAAGTGGACACTTCCTGCCCCAAGTCTCTGCTCCCCCGGTCTAAGTGGACACTTCCTGCCCCAAGTCTCTGCTACCCCCGGTCTAAGTGGACACTTCCTGCCCCAAGTCTCTGCTCCCCCCAGTCTAAGGTGACACTTCCTGCCCCAAGTCTCTGCTCTCCCAGTCTAAGGTGACACTTTCTGCCCCAAGTCTCTGCTCTCCCAGTCTAAGGTCACACTTCCCGCCCCAAGTCTCTGCTCCCCCAGTCTAAGGTGACACTACCTGCCCCAAATCTCTGCTCTCCCAGTCTAAGGTGACACTTCCTGCCCCAAGTCTCTGCTCCCCCCAGTCTAAGGTGACACTTCCTGCCCCAAGTCTCTGCTCCCCCAGTCTAAGGTGACACTTCCTGCCCCAAGTCTCTGCTCTCCCAGTCTAAATGGACACTTCCTGCCCCAAGTCTCTGCTCCCCCAGTCTAAGGTGACACTTCCTGCCCCAAGTCTCTGCTTCCCCAGTCTAAGGTGACACTTCCTGCCCCAAGTCTCTGCTCTCCCCAGTCTAAGGTGACACTTCCTTCCCCAAGTCTCTGCTCTCCTAGTCTAAGGTGACACTTCCTGCCCCAAGTCTCTGCTCCCCCAGTCTAAGGTGACACTTCCAGCCCCAAGTCTCTGCTCCCCCAGTCTAAGGTGACACTTCCTGCCCCAAGTCTCTGCTTCCCCAGTCTAAGGTGACACTTCCTGCCCCAAGTCTCTGCTTCCCCAGTCCAAGGTGAAACTTCCTGCCCCAAGTCTCTTCTCTCCCAGTCTAAGTGGACACTTCCTGCCCCAAGTCTCTGCTCTTCCAGTCTAAGGTGACACTTCCTGCCCCAAGTCTCTGCTCCCCCAGTCTAAGGTGACACTTCCTGCCCCAAGTCTCTGCTCCCCCAGTCTAAGGTGACACTTCCTGCCCCAAGTCTCTGCTCTCCCCAGTCTAAGGTGACACTTCCTGCCCCAAGTCTCTGCTTCCCCAGTCTAAGGTGACACTTCCTGCCCCAAGTCTCTGCTCCCCCAGTCTAAGGTGACACTTCCTGCCCCAAGTCTCTGCTTCCCCAGTCTAAGGTGACACTTCCTGCCCCAAGTCTCTGCTCTTCCCAGTCTAAGGTGACACTTCCTGCCCCAAGTCTCTGCTCTCCCAGTCAAAGGTGACACTTCCTGCCCCAAGTCTCTGCTCTCCCAGTCAAAGGTGACACTTCCTGCCCCAAGTCTCTGCTCTCCCAGTCTAAGGTGACACTTCCTGCCCCAAGTCTCTGCTCCCCCAGTCTAAGGTGACACTTCCTGCCCCAAGTCTCTGCTCCCCCAGTCTAAGGTGACACTTCCTGCCCCAAGTCTCTGCTCTCCCCAGTGTAAGGTGACACTTCCTGCCCCAAGTCTCTGCTCCTCCAGTCTAAGGTGACACTTCCTGCCACAAGTTTCTGCTCCCCCAGTCTAAGGTGACACTTCCTGCCCCAAGTCTCTGCTCCCCCAGTCTAAATGGACACTTCCTGCCCCAAGTCTCTGCTCTCCCAGTCTAAACGGACACGTCCTGCCCCAAGTCACTGCTCCCCCAGTCTAAGGTGACACTTTCTGCCCCAAGTCTCTGCTCCCCCAGTCTAAGGTGACACTTCCTGCCCCAAGTCTCTGCTCTCCCAGTCTAAGGTGACACTTCCTGCCCCAAGTCTCTGCTCCCCCAGTCTAAGGTGACACTTCCTGCCCCAAGTCTCTGCTTCCCCAGTCTAAGGTGACACTTCCTGCCCCAAGTCTCTGCTCTCCCCAGTCTAAGGTGACACTTCCTGCCCCAAGTCTCTGCTCTCCCAGTCAAAGGTGACACTTCCTGCCCCAAGTCTCTGCTCTCCCAGTCAAAGGTGACACTTCCTGCCCCAAGTCTCTGCTCTCCCAGTCTAAGGTGACACTTCCTGCCCCAAGTCTCTGCTCCCCCAGTCTAAGGTGACACTTCCTGCCCCAAGTCTCTGCTCCCCCAGTCTAAGGTGACATTTCCTGCCCCAAGTCTCTGCTCTCCCCAGTCTAAGGTGACACTTCCTGCCCCAAGTCTCTGCTCCTCCAGTCTAAGGTGACACTTCTTGCCACAAGTTTCTGCTCCCCCAGTCTAAGGTGACACTTCCTGCCCCAAGTCTCTGCTCCCCCAGTCTAAATGGACACTTCCTGCCCCAAGTCTCTGCTCTCCCAGTCTAAACGGACACGTCCTGCCCCAAGTCACTGCTCCCCCAGTCTAAGGTGACACTTTCTGCCCCAAGTCTCTGCTCCCCCAGTCTAAGGTGACACTTCCTGCCCCAAGTCTCTGCTCTCCCAGTCTAAGGTGACACTTCCTGCCCCAAGTCTCTGCTCCCCCAGTCTAAGGTGACACTTCCTGCCCAAGTCTCTGTTCCCCCAGTCTAAACGGACACTTCCTGCCCCAAGTCTCTGCTCTCCCAGTCTAAGTGGACACTTCCTGCCCCAAGTCTCTGCTCCCCCGGTCTAAGTGGACACTTCCTGCCCCAAGTCTCTGCTACCCCCGGTCTAAGTGGACACTTCCTGCACCAAGTCTCTGCTCTCCCAGTCTAAGGTGACACTTCCTGCCCCAAGTCTCTGCTCTCCCAGTCTAAGGTCACACTTCCCGCCCCAAGTCTCTGCTCCCCCAGTCTAAGGTGACACTTCCTGCCCCAAATCTCTGCTCTCCCAGTCTAAGGTGACACTTCCTGCCCCAAGTCTCTGCTCTTCCCAGTCTAAGGTGACACTTCCTGCCCCAAGTCTCTGCTCCCCCAGTCTAAGGTGACACTTCCTGCCCCAAGTCTCTGCTCTCCCAGTCTAAATGGACACTTCCTGCCCCAAGTCTCTGCTCCCCCAGTCTAAGGTGACACTTCCTGCCCCAAGTCTCTGCTCTCCCCAGTCTAAGGTGACACTTCCTGCCCCAAGTCTCTGCTTGCCCAGTCTAAGGTGACACTTCCTGCCCCAAGTCTCTGCTCTCCCCAGTCTAAGGTGACACTTCCTGCCCCAAGTCTCTGCTCTCCTAGTCTAAGGTGACACTTCCTGCCCCAAGTCTCTGCTCTCCTAGTCTAAGGTGACACTTCCTGCCCCAAGTCTCTGCTCCCCCAGTCTAAGGTGACACTTCCAGCCCCAAGTCTCTGCTCCCCCAGTCTAAGGTGACACTTCCTGCCCCAAGTCTCTGCTTCCCCAGTCTAAGGTGACACTTCCTGCCCCAAGTCTCTGCTTCCCCAGTCCAAGGTGAAACTTCCTGCCCCAAGTCTCTTCTCTCCCAGTCTAAGTGGACACTTCCTGCCCCAAGTCTCTGCTCTTCCAGTCTAAGGTGACACTTCCTGCCCCAAGTCTCTGCTCCCCCAGTCTAAGGTGACACTTCCTGCCCCAAGTCTCTGCTCCCCCAGTCTAAGGTGACACTTCCTGCCCCAAGTCTCTGCTCTCCCCAGTCTAAGGTGACACTTCCTGCCCCAAGTCTCTGCTTCCCCAGTCTAAGGTGACACTTCCTGCCCCAAGTCTCTGCTCCCCCAGTCTAAGGTGACACTTCCTGCCCCAAGTCTCTGCTTCCCCAGTCTAAGGTGACACTTCCTGCCCCAAGTCTCTGCTCTTCCCAGTCTAAGGTGACACTTCCTGCCCCAAGTCTCTGCTCTCCCAGTCAAAGGTGACACTTCCTGCCCCAAGTCTCTGCTCTCCCAGTCAAAGGTGACACTTCCTGCCCCAAGTCTCTGCTCTCCCAGTCTAAGGTGACACTTCCTGCCCCAAGTCTCTGCTCCCCCAGTCTAAGGTGACACTTCCTGCCCCAAGTCTCTGCTCCCCCAGTCTAAGGTGACACTTCCTGCCCCAAGTCTCTGCTCTCCCCAGTGTAAGGTGACACTTCCTGCCCCAAGTCTCTGCTCCTCCAGTCTAAGGTGACACTTCCTGCCACAAGTTTCTGCTCCCCCAGTCTAAGGTGACACTTCCTGCCCCAAGTCTCTGCTCCCCCAGTCTAAATGGACACTTCCTGCCCCAAGTCTCTGCTCCCCCAGTCTAAATGGACACTTCCTGCCCCAAGTCACTGCTCCCCCAGTCTAAGGTGACACTTTCTGCCCCAAGTCTCTGCTCCCCCAGTCTAAGGTGACACTTCCTGCCCCAAGTCTCTGCTCTCCCAGTCTAAGGTGACACTTCCTGCCCCAAGTCTCTGCTCCCCCAGTCTAAGGTGACACTTCCTGCCCAAGTCTCTGTTCCCCCAGTCTAAACGGACACTTCCTGCCCCAAGTCTCTGCTCTCCCAGTCTAAGGTGACACTTCCTGCCCCAAGTCTCTGCTCCCCCAGTCTAAGGTGACACTTCCTGCCCCAAGTCTCTGCTTCCCCAGTCTAAGGTGACACTTCCTGCCCCAAGTCTCTGCTCTCCCCAGTCTAAGGTGACACTTCCTGCCCCAAGTCTCTGCTCTCCCAGTCAAAGGTGACACTTCCTGCCCCAAGTCTCTGCTCTCCCAGTCAAAGGTGACACTTCCTGCCCCAAGTCTCTGCTCTCCCAGTCTAAGGTGACACTTCCTGCCCCAAGTCTCTGCTCCCCCAGTCTAAGGTGACACTTCCTGCCCCAAGTCTCTGCTCCCCCAGTCTAAGGTGACATTTCCTGCCCCAAGTCTCTGCTCTCCCCAGTCTAAGGTGACACTTCCTGCCCCAAGTCTCTGCTCCTCCAGTCTAAGGTGACACTTCCTGCCACAAGTTTCTGCTCCCCCAGTCTAAGGTGACACTTCCTGCCCCAAGTCTCTGCTCCCCCAGTCTAAATGGACACTTCCTGCCCCAAGTCTCTGCTCTCCCAGTCTAAACGGACACTTTCTGCCCCAAGTCTCTGCTCCCCCAGTCTAAGGTGACACTTCCTGCCCCAAGTCTCTGCTCTCCCAGTCTAAGGTGACACTTCCTGCCCCAAGTCTCTGCTCCCCCAGTCTAAGGTGACACTTCCTGCCCAAGTCTCTGTTCCCCCAGTCTAAACGGACACTTTCTGCCCCAAGTCTCTGCTCTCCCAGTCTAAGGTGACACTTCCTGCCCCAAGTCTCTGCTCCCCCAGTCTAAGGTGACACTTCCTGCCCCAAGTCTCTGCTTCCCCAGTCATAGGTGACACTTCCTGCCCCAAGTCTCTGCTCTCCCAGTCTAAGGTGACACTTCCTGCCCCAAGTCTCTGCTCTCCCAGTCTAAGGTCACACTTCCTGCCCCAAGTCTCTGCTCCCCCAGTCTAAGGTGACACTTCCTGCCCCAAGTCCCTGCTCTCCTAGTCTAAGGTGACACTTCCTGCCCCAAGTCTCTGCTCTCCCCAGTCTAAGGTGACACTTCCTGCCCCAAGTCTCTGCTCCTCCAGTCTAAGGTGACACTTCCTGCCACAAGTTTCTGCTCCCCCAGTCTAAGGTGACACTTCCTGCCACAAGTCTCTGCTCCCCCAGTCTAAATGGACACTTCCTGCCCCAAGTCTCTGCTCTCCCAGTCTAAACGGACACGTCCTGCCCCAAGTCTCTGCTCCCCCAGTCTAAGGTGACACTTTCTGCCCCAAGTCTCTGCTCCCCCAGTCTAAGGTGACACTTCCTGCCCCAAGTCTCTGCTCTCCCAGTCTAAACAGACACTTTCTGCCCCAAGTCTCTGCTCCCCCAGTCTAAGGTGACACTTCCTGCCCCAAGTCTCTGCTCTCCCAGTCTAAGGTGACACTTCCTGCCCCAAGTCTCTGCTCCCCCCAGTCTAAGGTGACACTTCCTGCCCCAAGTCTCTGCTCTCCCCAGTCTAAGGTGACACTTCCTGCCCCAAGTCTCTGCTCTCCCCAGTCTAAGGTGACACTTCCTGCCCCAAGTCTCTGCTCCCCCCAGTCTAAGGTGACACTTCCTGCCCCAAGTCTCTGCTCCCCCCAGTCTAAGGTGACACTTCCTGCCCCAAGTCTCTGCTTCCCCAGTCTAAGGTGACACTTCCTGCCCCAAGTCTCTGCTTCCCCAGTCTAAGGTGACACTTCCTGCCCCAAGTCTCTGCTCTCCCGGTCTAAACGGACACTTCCTGCCCTAAGTCTCTGCTCCCCCCTAATCTACATGCAGGGCGCCTGATGCATGGATTTCAATTAAGTTTTTGTTTGGCGCATTAGAGCTGACAGCTCTAATTGGCTTAAAAAAAAGGGTGGGGCTTGGGGAGCAGAGCACTGTCTCCCTCGGGGGAGGGGGCACCACTGGTACATACCATATGTTCTCCTTTATAGCGGTGAATTAAGGGGACAACCTACCTTCTGTAACACAGTTCATGGAAGCTCAGGACTCACCTCAGTGAACACAATGGCCGTCATCCAGAATTTCTTGCTTGGCCGGTGGATGGACAGCATTGCCCAGAGGAAGACCAGGATGGGAAGGAAGAGGGAGATGAGGGAGGCGCTCACCATGTTGTTCAGGATGATAATAAAGTAACAGACGAGCTCTGAATGAGCCGCCACCAAATGGTAGAGAGCAAACAGGAGCCTCAGCGGGCGGCTCTGTGACTTGAAGAAATGACTCGATTCCGAGAGTTCCAGGAAGGTCAGCGGCCTGAGAACAAGGAGAACATCAATAAGGCCACCAACATAGACAGCCCCGTACTCTGTATAGAGGAACCCCCATGGAGATCCAAGAACATGGAGGAGGCTTCTGCTGAGCTCTCCATCTGAACATTCTCCGGCTCATCCAATGGATTCAATCGTTTTTGAACAACTGACTTGGAACAACCTGCAAGAGTTTCGACTTTCCAATCTGTTCATTCCAGATCAGCGAATCAGAAAGCACAAAAACAGCCAATCAACTCGCAATCTTAGAAGGAATTCAGCATTTCTTCCAGTATTGGCTTCCTTTACGGGAAGCAGCAAAGTAATCCATCCAAACCAATCAGAATCATTTGTACAAAACTGGCATCAGTAAGAGGAGTTCAGATTGGCTGCCACGTTCCTTAAAGTGGAACTAAACCCACCAATTTATCAATTTCCTAAAACCGTTCCATACAAGGAATGATAACCCTCAAATGTCCGCCCTCCACCCAACTGTCATATCACCATGACAACTGCAGATCAAACAAAGGCCAAGATGGCGGCTTCCTGTAAAGGACAGGAGGGTTTAGTTCCACCTTAAAGAAGTGCATATTTTATACACCTTTCTAAGACATGAAAGGATATTCTACAATATGGTGATGATCTTTTCCTCATTTACCTGCATGTTAGTAATTCACTGGCGGTACGAGAACGTTTTGTTGGCAGAACCTCCAGAGTGTATTTTCCCGGGAAGACCTCCTCCTCCCCCAGAGGGGTGGAAACCTGCTCCATGCTGTTACTGCGGGTGTTGTACCCGGTGCTGAGCGAGGTGATTATATCCGTACCGTCCACCATACTGCTGATCCCTTCCTCCTCGTCACAGCCACTGCGGAAGACACGAGGAATGACACAGGGCATGAGGAATGACACAGGGCATGAGGAATGACACAGGGCACGAGGAATGACACAGGGCACGAGGAACGACACAGGACACGAGGAATGACACAGGACACGAGGAATGACACAGGGCATGAGGAATGACACAGGACACGAGGAATGACACAGGGCACGAGGAATGACACAGGACACGAGGAATGACACAGGGCACGAGGAATGACACAGGGCATGAGGAATGACACAGGGCATGAGGAAAACATGAGGAATGACACAGGGCATGAGGAAAACACGAGGAACGACACAGGACAGGAGGAATGACACAGGGCATGAGGAAAACATGAGGAATGACACAGGGCACGAGGAACGACACAGGACAGGAGGAATGACACAGGGCATGAGGAAAACATGAGGAATGACACAGGGCACGAGGAAAACATGAGGAATGACACAGGGCACGAGGAACGACACAGGACAGGAGGAATGACACAGGGCATGAGGAAAACATGAGGAATGACACAGGGCACGAGGAACGACACAGGACAGGAGGAATGACACAGGGCATGAGGAAAACATGAGGAATGACACAGGGCATGAGGAAAACATGAGGAATGACACAGGGCACGAGGAACGACACAGGGCACGAGGAACGACACAGCGCACGAGGAATGACACAGGGCATGAGGAATGACACAGGGCACGAGGAATGACACAGGGCACGAGGAATGACACAGGGCACGAGGAACGACACAGGACACGAGGAACGACACAGGACACGAGGAACGACACAGGACATGAGGAACGACACAGGACACGAGGAACGACACAGGACATGAGGAACGACACAGGGCACGAGGAATGACACAGAGCACGAGGAAAACATGAGGAATGACACAGGGCACGAGGAAAACATGAGGAATGACACAGGGCACAAGGAAAACATGAGGAATGACACAGGGCACGAGGAAAGACACGGGGCACGAGGAATGACACGGGACACGAGGAACGACACGGGCCACGAGGAACGACACGGGACACGAGGAACGACACGGGACACGAGGAACGACACAGGACACGAGGAACGACACAGGACACTAGGAACGACACAGGACACGAGGAACGACACAGGACACGAGGAACGACACAGGGCACGAGGAATGACACAGGACACGAGGAATGACAGAGGACATGAGGAACGACACGGGCCACGAGGAACGACACGGGACACGAGGAATGACACGGGACACGAGGAACGACACAGGACACGAGGAACGACACAGGACACGAGGAATGACACAGGACACGAGGAATGACACAGGACATGAGGAAGGACAGAGGGCACGAGGAAGGACAGAGGACACGAGGAACGACACAGGACACGAGGAATGACAGAGGACACGAGGAGTGACACAGGACACGAGGAAGGACAGAGGACACGAGGAAGGACAGAGGGCACGAGGAAGGACAGAGGACACGAGGAAGGACAGAGGACACGAGGAACGACACAGGACACGAGGAATGACAGAGGACATGAGGAGTGACACAGGACACGAGGAACGACAGAGGACACGAGGAAGGACAGAGGACACGAGGAAGGACACAGGGCACGAGGAAGGACACAGGGCACGAGGAAGGACACAGGGCACGAGGAAGGACAGAGGACACGAGGAATGACAGAGGACACGAGGAATGACACAGGACACGAGGAATGACAGGGGACACAAGGAACGACACAGGGCACGAGGAAGGACACAGGGCACGAGGAAGGACACAGGGCACGAGGAAGGACACAGGGCACGAGGAAGAACACAGGGCAGGAGGAAGGACACGGGACATGAGGAATGACAGAGGACACGAGGAATGACAGAGGACACGAGGAATGGCAGAGGACATGAGGAGTGACATGGGACACGAGGAATGACACGGGACACGAGGAATGACACAAGACATGAGGAAAGACAGAGGACACGAGGAAGGACAGAGGGCACGAGGAAGGACAGAGGGCACGAGGAAGGACAGAGGGCACGAGGAAGGACAGAGGGCACGAGGAACGACACAGGACACGAGGAACGACACAGGACACGAGGAATGACAGAGGACACGAGGAATGACAGAGGACATGAGGAGTGACACAGGACGTGAGGAATGACAGAGGACATGAGGAACGACAGAGGACACGAGGAAGGACAGAGGACACGAGGAAGGACAGAGGACACGAGGAAGGACAGAGGGCACGAGGAAGGACAGAGGACACGAGGAAGGACAGAGGACACGAGGAACGACACAGGACACGAGGAATGACAGAGGACATGAGGAGTGACACAGGACACGAGGAACGACAGAGGACACGAGGAAGGACAGAGGACACGAGGAAGGACACAGGGAATGAGGAAGGACACAGGGCACGAGGAAGGACACAGGGCACGAGGAATGACAGAGGACACGAGGAAGGACAGAGGACACGAGGAAGGACACAGGGCACGAGGAAGGACACAGGGCACGAGGAAGGACACAGGGCACGAGGAAGGACAGAGGACACGAGGAATGACACAGGACACGAGGAATGACAGGGGACACAAGGAACGACACAGGGCACGAGGAAGGACACAGGGCACGAGGAAGGACACAGGGCACGAGGAAGGACACAGGGCACGAGGAAGGACACGGGACATGAGGAATGACAGAGGACACGAGGAATGACACAGGACACGAGGAATGACAGGGGACACAAGGAACGACACAGGGCACGAGGAAGGACACAGGGCACGAGGAAGGACACAGGGCACGAGGAAGGACACAGGGCACGAGGAAGGACACGGGACATGAGGAATGACAGAGGACACGAGGAATGACAGAGGACACGAGGAATGGCAGAGGACATGAGGAATGACACAGGACATGAGGAAAGACAGAGGACACGAGGAACGACACAGGGCACGAGGAAGGACAGAGGACACGAGGAAGGACAGAGGGCACGAGGAAGGACAGAGGACACGAGGAAGGACACAGGGCACGAGGAAGGACACAGGGCACGAGGAATGACAGAGGACACGAGGAAGGACAGAGGACACGAGGAAGGACAGAGGACACGAGGAAGGACACAGGGCACGAGGAAGGACACAGGGCACGAGGAAGGACACAGGGCACGAGGAAGGACAGAGGACACTAGGAATGACAGAGGACACGAGGAATGACAGAGGACATGAGGAAGGACAGAGGACATGAGGAGTGACAGAGGACATGAGGAGTGACAGAGGACACGAGGAATGACAGAGGACACGAGGAATGACAGAGGACACGAGGAATGACAGAGGACACGAGGAACGACAGAGGACACGAGGAAGGACAGAGGACACGAGAAAGGACACAGGGCACGAGGAAGGACACGGCACGAGGAAGGACACATGGCACGAGGAAGGACAGAGGACACGAGGAATGACAGAGGACACGAGGAGTGACAGAGGACATGAGGAGTGACACGGGACACGAGGAATGACAGAGGACACGAGGAACGACACAGGGCGCGAGGAATGACAGAGGACACGAGGAAGGACAGAGGACACGAGGAACGACAGAGGACACGAGGAAGGACAGAGGACACGAGGAAGGACAGAGGACACGAGGAACGACAGAGGACACGAGGAAGGACAGAGGACACGAGGAACGACAGAGGACACGAGGAAGGACAGAGGACACGAGGAAGGACAGAGGACACGAGGAAGGACAGAGGACACGAGAAAGGACACAGGGCACGAGGAAGGACACAGGGCACGAGAAAGGACACAGGGCACGAGGAAGGACAGAGGACACGAGGAATGACAGAGGACACGAGGAACGACAGAGGACACGAGGAAGGACAGAGGACACAAGAAAGGACACAGGGCACGAGGAAGGACACAGGGCACGAGGAAGGACACAGGGCACGAGGAAGGACACAGGGCACGAGGAAGGACAGAGGACACGAGGAATGACAGAGGACACGAGGAACGACAGAGGACACGAGGAAGGACAGAGGACACAAGAAAGGACACAGGGCACGAGGAAGGACACAGGGCACGAGGAAGGACACGGCACGAGGAAGGACACAGGGCACGAGGAAGGACAGAGGACACGAGGAAGGACACAGGACACGAGGAATGACAGAGGACACGAGGAAGGACACAGGACCCGAGGAAGGACAGAGGACACGAGGAATGACAGAGGACACGAGGAGTGACAGAGGACATGAGGAGTGACACGGGACACGAGGAATGACAGAGGACACGAGGAACGACACAGGGCGCGAGGAATGACAGAGGACACGAGGAAGGACAGAGGACACGAGGAACGACAGAGGACACGAGGAAGGACAGAGGACACGAGAAAGGACAGAGGACACGAGAAAGGACACAGGGCACGAGGAAGGACACAGGGCACGAGGAAGGACACAGGGCACGAGGAAGGACAGAGGACACAAGGAATGACAGAGGACACGAGGAAGGACAGAGGACACAAGAAAGGACACAGGGCACGAGGAAGGACACAGGGCACGAGGAAGGACACGGCACGAGGAAGGACACAGGGCACGAGGAAGGACAGAGGACACGAGGAAGGACACAGGACACAAGGAATGACAGAGGACATGAGGAGTGACAGAGGACACGAGGAAGGACAGAGGACACGAGGAAGGACACAGGACACGAGGAATGACAGAGGACACGAGGAAGGACAGAGGACACGAGGAATGACAGAGGACACGAGGAAGGACAGAGGACACGAGGAATGACAGAGGACACGAGGAAGGACAGAGGACACGAGGAAGGACAGAGGACACGAGGAACGACAGAGGACACGAGGAAGGACAGAGGACACGAGAAAGGACAGAGGACACGAGAAAGGACACAGGGCACGAGGAAGGACACAGGGCACGAGGAAGGACACAGGGCACGAGGAAGGACAGAGGACACAAGGAATGACAGAGGACACGAGGAACGACAGAGGACACGAGGAAGGACAGAGGACACAAGAAAGGACACAGGGCACGAGGAAGGACACAGGGCACGAGGAAGGACACGGCACGAGGAAGGACACAGGGCACGAGGAAGGACAGAGGACACGAGGAAGGACACAGGACACAAGGAATGACAGAGGACATGAGGAGTGACAGAGGACACGAGGAAGGACAGAGGACACGAGGAAGGACACAGGACACGAGGAATGACAGAGGACACGAGGAAGGACACGAGGAATGACAGAGGACACGAGGAAGGACAGAGGACACGAGGAATGACAGAGGACACGAGGAAGGACAGAGGACACGAGGAAGGACAGAGGACACGAGGAAGGACACAGGACACGAGGAAGGACAGAGGACACGAGGAAGGACAGAGGACACGAGGAATGACAGAGGACACGAGGAAGGACAGAGGACACGAGGAAGGACAGAGGACACGAGGAAGGACAGAGGACACGAGGAAGGACAGAGGACACGAGGAAGGACACAGGACACGAGGAAGGACAGAGGACACGAGGAAGGACAGAGGACACGAGGAATGACAGAGGACACGAGGAAGGACAGAGGACACGAGGAAGGACAGAGGACACGAGGAAGGACAGAGGACACGAGGAATGACAGAGGACACGAGGAAGGACAGAGGACACGAGGAAGGACAGAGGACACGAGGAACGAACAGTTCCAGGAAAAGCTGAGAATCACTTACTTGAGAAATGGATTTATTGTACCTCATGGTGGACCTTTTAGTAACTACAAATATACATTTCTGACATCACATTGTACAGTAACAGAAGAATTATTCTACTTTACATTTTATCTATAAAAAGTAGTCAGAGTGATAATTAAGTGATTTTTTCCCAGACTGAGAAAATGTCATCAATCTGCTGCAGATAGGAGAAGGCATTTCCTGAGTCTCTCTCCACCAGTCAGCACTTCTAGAATGTTCCTCTTGAGGAAGGAGACGATGAATGTGTATTATATGTCTGATTGTTCTTCTCCGGTGTTCTCCTCCATCACCTCTCCATCCCTTCTTCTGGGACTTGGATCCTCACCCTTACATTGGCATCCAACTCTCTACAACACGCGATCGTACCGAATAATCCGCACTGAGTGCGCCCTTCAGCACACGCTCGTCCCGCCACCCCACAGATGTGAAGATCCGACCTCCACTCACATCAAACCTCAAGACTTTGTATTCCTCCTTATCTTGGGGTTGTCCATCCACCTACCTTGTAGCCATACTGGGCAGGGAATCCACGCCTTTGTCTGGAGTCGGTGCTGCGGGTAATGTGGAGGGACCGGCGTCCATTGTGTCCTGACCAGTCTCACAGATGGTGATCAGGTCTTTTCGAGTCACATCTTCCCCCTATAGAAAAACACACAGCGATCGTTTATATCTACAGCTCAACCAATAAAACGATCTTCTCTTCAAGATGAAAGGTGGAGGAATGTCCTCCTCAAGACAATAAACATAAACTTCATTGGTGTTTTACAAATACACAACTAGATTGAACGAGACGGACTGTAACATTCGATAAACCCTCAGGCCCCAGAACACGGCTTCACCACGAAAACCCAATCACATGCAAGGAAAATAAAAACAAGATTCTTGCTTGCGCATGATTGGATCATGGAGGTCACCTCATTCACTAAGCTCTGGGGAAAACGTCCTTGTAAAGTGCAATCTCCCTTCAAAAGTGAAGTTATCTTCCTTTAGTAAATCAATTCCAAGATCTCTGCCTGAAACTTGTACAGAGTCAGCGGCAGGAAGGAGAGGGAATGGAGTGAAATCACTGCTCCGCCTCCTTCCCTTGTAGTGCTCCGCCTCCTTCCCTTGTAGTGCTCCGCCTCCTTCCCTTGTAGTGCTCCGCCTCCCTACCTTGCAGTGCTCCGCCTCCTTCCCTTGTAGTGCTCCGCCTCCTTCCCTTGTAGTGCTCCGCCTCCTTCCCTTGTAGTGCTCCGCCTCCTTCCCTTGTAGTGCTCCGCCTCCTTCCCTTGCAGTGCTCCGCCTCCTTCCCATGTAGTGCTCCGCCTCCTTCCCTTGTAGTGCTCCGCCTCCTTCCCTTGTAGTGCTCCGCCTCCCTACCTTGCAGTGCTCCGCCTCCTTCCCTTGTAGTGCTCCGCCTCCTTCCCTTGTAGTGCTCCGCCTCCTTCCCTTGTAGTGCTCCGCCTCCTTCCCTTGTAGTGATCCGCCTCCTTCCCTTGTAGTGCTCCGCCTCCTTCCCTTGTAGTGCTCCGCCTCCTTCCCTTGTAGTGCTCCGCCTCCCTCCCTTGCAGTGCTCCGCCTCCTTCCCTTGTAGTGCTCCGCCTCCCTCCCTTGCAGTGCTCTGCCTCCTTCCCTTGTAGTGCTCCGCCTCCTTCCCTTGTAGTGATCCGCCTCCTTGCCCTTGTAGTGCTCCGCCTCCTTCCCTTGCAGTGCTCCGCCTCCTTCCCTTGCAGTGCTCCGCCTCCTTCCCTTGTAGTGCTCCGCCTCCTTCCCTTGTAGTGCTCCGCCTCCTTGCCCTTGTAGTGCTCCGCCTCCTTCCCTTGTAGTGCTCTGCCTCCCTCCCTTGCAGTGCTCCGCCTCCTTGCCCTTGTAGTGATCCGCCTCTTTCCCTTGTAGTGCTCCGCCTCCTTGCCCTTGTAGTGCTCCGCCTCCTTCCCTTGTAGTGCTCCGCCTCCTTCCCTTGTAGTGCTCCGCCTCCTTGCCCTTGTAGTGCTCCGCCTCCCTCCCTTGTAGTGCTCCGCCTCCTTCCCTTGCAGTGCTCCGCCTCCTTCCCTTGCAGTGATCCGCCTCCTTCCCTTGTAGTGCTCCGCCTCCTTGCCCTTGTAGTGCTCCGCCTCCCTCCCTTGTAGTGCTCCGCCTCCCTCCCTTGCAGTGCTCCGCCTCCTTGCCCTTGTAGTGCTCCGCCTCCTTCCCTTGCAGTGCTCCGCCTCCTTCCCTTGCAGTGCTCCGCCTCCTTCCCTTGCAGTAATCCGCCTCGTTCCCTTGTAGTGCTCCGCCTCCTTGCCCTTGTAGTGCTCCGCCTCCCTCCCTTGCAGTGCTCCGCCTCCTTCCCTTGTAGTGCTCCGCCTCCTTCCCTTGTAGTGCTCCGCCTCCTTCCCTTGCAGTGATCCGCCTTCTTGCCCTTGTAGTGATCCGCCTCCTTCCCTTGCAGTGCTCCGCCTCCTTCCCTTGTAGTGCTCCGCCTCCTTCCCTTGCAGTGCTCCGCCTCCTTCCCTTGCAGTGCTCCGCCTCCTTCCCTTGTAGTGCTCCGCCTCCTTCCCTTGTAGTGCTCCGCCTCCTTCCCTTGTAGTGCTCCGCCTCCTTTCCTTGTAGTGCTCCGCCTCCTTGCCCTTGCAGTGCTCCGCCTCCTTCCCTTGTAGTGCTCCGCCTCCTTGCCCTTGTAGTGCTCCGCCTCCTTCCCTTGTAGTGCTCCGCCTCCTTCCCTTGTAGTGATCCGCCTCCTTCCCTTGTAGTGCTCCGCCTCCTTCCCTTGTAGTGCTCCACCTCCTTCCCTTGTAGTGCTCCGCCTCCTTTCCTTGCAGTGCTCCGCCTCCTTCCCTTGCAGTTTAAAGTTCAGCTTGAGCTTTAGAGCTCAGTAAGTAAAACATTTTCTCAGATTAGATAAGGACAGCCAGGAAACACATACAAAGGAGCAAATGGCTTGTTTGGTGTCCCGACCAGAACAAAAAAGGAACCCCTTATAGAACCACAATGTACCGGTATTTATTTTTTTAAAAACTCGTATACTGAAGACCCAGCCGACATCATTTCCCATTCTTTGTAGAGATATCATTCACTTTGATTGTGAAGTTCCAGCCCCTCCCCACTTTGTAAATAGCATCGCAATGGTTTGGATTTCAGTTTCCAGTATACTCTGAAGGAATGCACACAGATCCCATCCAATAAAGTCTACTGTACGTCTTTTCCTGATGAAGTGGCCACTAAAGAGCCATGAAACGCGTTGATGATGTTTAAACCAGTTTTTATGATCAATATATACCGGCTTTCTTTAAGAATCAACTTGGAAGCCTCTTGTTATTGAACGGGCGCCTCGGCCTTATCCTTTCTACCAACATACTGCAGAAGTTTGCTGGGATTCTTCCAGTTAATGTGGACATTTGTAATCTTATAGGGCACATCTAAAAATGTTATTCTTCAACAGTTTGCCTATAGACCTACCTACCTACCTCTGAAATTCCTCCTCAAAAACAGCAATGCACATCCTGATTGTAGGCACGCCTTGTGACAGACTCACCCGGGACTATGGGCCCTGGAGGACCCGGATATATGACTGTGGGCCCTGGAGGACCCGGATACATGACTGTGGGCCCTGGAGGACCCGGATATATGACTGTGGGCCCTGGAGGACCCGGATACATGACTGTGGGCCCTGGAGGACCCGGATATATGACTGTGGGCCCTGGAGGACCCGGATATATGACTGTGGGCCTTGGAGGACCCGGATATATGACAGTGGGCCCTGGAGGACCCGTATACATTACTATGGGCCCTGGAGGACCCGTATAAATGACTATGGGCCCTGGAGGACCCCTATACAAGTCTTTGGGCCCTGGAGGAGCCAGATACATGACTATGGGCCCTGGAGGACCCGGATACATGACTATGGGCCCTGGAGGACCCGTATAAATGACTATGGGCCCTGGAGGACCCCTATACAAGTCTTTGGGCCCTGGAGGAGCCAGATACATGACTATGGGCCCTGGAGGACCCGGATACATGACTATGGGCCCTGGAGGACCCTGATACATGACTATGGGCCCTGGAGGACCCGGATACATGACTGTGGGCCCTGGAGGACCTGGATACATGACTATGGGCCCTGGAGGACCCTTATACATGACTATGGGCCCTGGAGGACCCGGATACATGACTATGGGCCCTGGAGGACCCTTATACATGACTATGGGCCCTGGAGGACCCAGATACATGACTATAGGCCCTGGAGGACCCGGATACATGACTATGGGCCATGGAGGACCCGGATACATGACTATGGGCCCCGGAGGACCCGGATACATGACTATGGGCCCTGGAGGACCCGGATACATGACTATGGGCCCTGGAGGACCCGTATAAATGACTATGGGCCCTGGAGGACCCCTATACAAGTCTTTGGGCCCTGGAGGAGCCAGATACATGACTATGGGCCCTGGAGGACCCGGATACATGACTATGGGCCCTGGAGGACCCGGATACATGACTATGGGCCCTGGAGGACCCGGATACATGACTATGATCCCTAGAGGACCCGGAAACATGACTATGGGCCCTGGAGGACCCGGAAACATGATTATGGGCCCTGGAGGACCCGGATACATGACTATGGGCCCTGGAGGACCCGGATACATGACTATGGGCCCTGGAGGACCCGGAAACATGATTATGGGCCCTGGAGGACCCGGATACATGACTATGGGCCCTGGAGGACCCTGATACATGACTATGGGCCCTGGAGGACCCGGATACATGACTATGGGCCCTGGAGGACCCGGATACATGACTATGGGCCCTGGAGGACCCTGATACATGACTATGGGCCCTGGAGGACCCGGATACATGACTATGATCCCTAGAGGACCCGGAAACATGACTATGGGCCCTGGAGGACCCGGAAACATGATTATGGGCCCTGGAGGACCCGGATACATGACTATGGGCCCTGGAGGACCCGGATACATGACTATGGGCCCTGGAGGACCCGGATACATGACTATGGGCCCTGGAGGACCCGGAAACATGATTATGGGCCCTGGAGGACCCGGATACATGACTATGGGCCCTGGAGGACTCGGATACATGACTATGGGCCCTGGAGGACTCGGATACATGACTATGGGCCCTAGAGGACCCGGAAACATGACTATGGGCCCGAGAGGACCCGGATACATGACTATGGGCCCTGGAGGACCCGGATACATAACTATGGGCCCCGGAGGACCCGGATACATGACTATGGACCCTGGAGGACCCGGATACATGACTATGGGCCCTGGAAGACCCGGATACATGACTATGGGCCCTGGAGGACCCGGATACATGACTATGGGCCCTGGAGGAGCCAGATACATGACTATGGGCCCTGGAGGACCCGGATACATGACTATGGGCCCTGGAAGACCCGGATACATGACTATGGGCCCTGGAAGACCCGGATACATGACTATGGGCCCTGGCATTTGAGGGAGCTACAAGCATTTAGGAAGATATTCTGTTATGTAATGCAAAAGGACATTATTAAGGAGGTCATGACGGTCTCGGCCAGCTCGGGGTGGGGTTGTATTCCAATGTTCTATTGTGTCTGCCTTGGATATTATGGGATGTGTATGTAAATTAGCTGTGAGATTGGTGAGGGCAAATTCCTCCAACAGCTCTCACTGCTGATTGGACAGTTTACCCCACCTGGAATGCAAAGGTGGGGGATTGTCCAGAGTATGACCTGTGTTTTAAATAAACAGTCCATGTTCAGCAACCAAACGAGTATTGTCTTGTTTGTGGTTATCAGCAGTTGGAATATCTGATATCTATATTCAGACTGGGAGGAAGTGGTATATGATGAAAGCACTCACGCGGAGTGTGGGACGTTTCATTACAAGCCTGTATTCTGACCCTCACAGTATCTGCAGTGTGAGAGTATCTAAGGCACTGCTGCTTTGCACAAGATCTGGAGTGGGATTTGTGGATGTTAGGGCTGCGCTGCATTGCTGGAGAGGAAGCTTTACTGGAAGATCTGCAGTGCCAAGATCTCCCTGCTTCTTCTGCAGATCTTCCTCCAATTCTGATTGTTACCCCTCTAGTCACTAGAATATCGGCTCTCATGGAGGTAGCTCTGACCCCCTGGTCAAACCGTTCCTCTATCAAGATTAACAAATACTCCCCCCACCCCCGCTTTGGTCACAGTTTACAAATTTTAGGTCCTCTAACAGTGAACCCCCAAATCTTTGTATTTATATATTTATCCAAAGCCTTAGTATTTATAACTACAGACAGTGAAAACTGAGAAATGTCTTCCTACCTTGGATAGTTTTTGTGCCAGGATGCATCTCTCCACACACAGAATCGTTGTCATGTCCACATACTGTTTGGTTAGTTTGCCCAACCAGTCTATCAACCCGTCCAGCATGGCAAGCGAGAGGACCCAAAGAAACTTCAATATATCAAGTATACGCTGCACCACATTACTGCCCCCTGCTGGAGAGAGAAATGTCAGATTAGATGGCATCAAATACCTGCATCAGTCCTCACAGTGATCCATGTGAAGTCCTGAAGATCCCAGGCCAAGCAATACACCGGTCCTCAAAGAGGAAACTTACCTGAGGTGTGAAAATTTAAAGCTACCAAATATCTGCCGACCTTTAAGGATCAGACACTCCCCAGGACAAGAGGGGCAGCAATGTCCTTCCAACAGCTGATTCTTCTCAATGATTCGGATCTTTGGTGCCACCATCATGGCTTCGGGAGCCGGGTGTCACTTCCTGATGAATCACAGCCAGCTCCCCCCTGCACATGCCGGAGATCGGGGGTGCAGGAAAAATGGTCCTGTAGCCACCTGGGATATGTGACAATATCCTAGGAGAATGGAGGGGGGGGGGGGGGAGACCAAGACCAAGACGAGGACTAAACCATCCTTGCCCAGAAGAGGATTGAGGAAGTGGGAGGAGGGAACATCAAAAAAGATACTCCCTTCCCCCCAAAAATCTGAAATTTAGTTAGAAGGTAACTTTTGACTTCAGGCGAAAGTTCACTTCAAGTTCTCCAAGTTATATTCATACTCCATCCTTTCCAGCAATAAGCATCACTCACCATCCAACTCACCGCCAACCAACTCACCCCAACTCACCGCCATCCAACTCGCCGCCATCCAACTCACCGCCATCCAACTCACCTCACCGCCAACCAACTCACCGCCAACCAACTCACCGCCGTCCAACTCACCGCCGTCCAACTCACCGCCGTCCAACTCACCGCCGTCCCAACTCACCCAAACTCACCGCTGTCCAACTCACCGCCGTCCCAACTCACCCCAACTCACCGCCGTCCAACTCACCGCCGTCCAACTCACCGCCATCCAACTCACCGCCATCCAACTCACCGCCATCCAACTCACCGCCAACCAACTCACCGCCAACCAACTCACCGCCAACCAACTCACCGCCGTCCAACTCACCGCCGTCCAACTCACCCCAACTCACCGCCGTCCAACTCACCGCCATCCAACTCACCGCCAACCAACTCACCGCCAACCAACTCACCGCCAACCAACTCACCGCCAACCAACTCACCGCCGTCCAACTCACCGCCGTCCAACTCACCGCCGTCCCAACTCACCCCAACTCACCGCCGTCCAACTCACCGCCGTCCAACTCACCGCCATCCAACTCACCGCCATCCAACTCACCGCCATCCAACTCACCGCCATCCAACTCACCGCCAACCAACTCACCGCCGTCCAACTCACCGCCGTCCAACTCACCGCCAACCAACTCACCCCAACTCACCGCCGTCCAACTCACCGCCAACCAACTCACCCCAACTCACCGCCGTCCAACTCACCCCAACCCACCGCCGTCCAACTCACCGCCATCCAACTCACCGCCAACCAACTCACCGCCAACCAACTCACCGCCAACCAACTCACCGCCGTCCAACTCACCGCCGTGCAACTCACCGCCGTGCAACTCACCGCCATCCAACTCACCGCCAACCAACTCACCGCCAACCAACTCACCGCCGTCCAACTCACCGCCGTGCAACTCACCGCCGTCCAACTCACCGCCGTCCAACTCACCGCCGTGCAACTCACCGCCGTCCAACTCACCGCCGTCCAACTCACCGCCGTCCAACTTACCGCCGTCCAACTTACCGCCAACCAACTCACCCCAACTCACCGCCGTCCAACTCACCCCAACTCACCGCCGTCCAACTCACCCCAACTCACCGCCGTCCAACTCACCGCCATCCAACTCACCGCCATCCAACTCACCGCCATCCAACTCACCGCCATCCAACTCACCGCCATCCAACTCACCGCCATCCAACTCACCGCCGACCAACTCACCGCCGACCAACTCACCGCCGACCAACTCACCGCCGACCAACTCACCGCCGACCAACTCACCGCCGACCAACTCACCGCCGTCCAACTCACCGCCATCCAACTCACCGCCATCCAACTCACCGCCGACCAACTCACCGCCGACCAACTCACCGCCGACCAACTCACCGCCAACCAACTCACCGCCAACCAACTCACCGCCAACCAACTCACCGCCAACCAACTGGCAATGCTGGAGCCTCAGTGGGTAGAGGATTAAGCAATAGATGGGGGGGATGGGGTTGGGGGTGTAAGGAAAGGACGGTACTTAATCTTGACATGAAGAGAAGACGAGGCTCTGTGTACAAACTGAGCCTGAGATCCAAAGAGTTCCATAAAGATATGAGGATCCAGTCAAAGTGTATTCAGTGAACAACGCTGACATGCTGTATACTTTATATCCAAATCCATTTTATCAAATAGCGACTAAAGTAGAAACCGGAGACGACCCCCAATAGCCGCCAGAAAAAAGGGGAGAATGGAAACTCTCGGTACCCGAGGAAAACAAACGTAAAAATATGTATTTTATGGATACAGAATCTAAAAAAAATGTCTTATCCAGATACATGAATAAAATGACATGCATCTCATTCACAAAAGGGAGTTTAAACATAAAAACATACATAATGCTGATAATGTAACACCCTACATGGTGCACAAAGCCAGGGTGTGCGATACATCGATCGATCCTCGTAGTGTATCTTTTTCCCATCCCCTTTTCTTGTCCCTGTCATTGTTTATACATCGATCGATCCTTGTAGTGTATCTTTTTCCCATCCCCTTTTCTTGTCCCTGTCATTGTTTTCCTTTTGGTTTGTGGTTTTCTGCTGCGGCTAGTATTTTATCGCTCATAGATTTTTTCCAGTTCTTCTGGTGGTGCTCCAGTTTGTGCACTTGCTCTTTACCCCCTGTGGGGGAGGGGTGATGGAATTTTCACCCCGGTCTCTCATAGATGCCGGCTCTCGCTGTGGCGTCCCCCTACAATCTAGTCAGTACTGTATTCACCATACATTATGTATAATATGCTTTTCAGTTGATTTATGTGTTTTGTTACAGATAATATTCTGAAAATATTCCTCCTGAAGAAGTGGAATTGTCCACGAAACACGTAGAGGACAATCGATACACTACGAGGATCAATCGATGTATAGCTTTGTGCACCATGTAGAGTGTTACATTATCAGCGTTATATATGTTTTTATGTTCAAACTCACTTTTTGTGACTATGAGAAACCACTACAATAAAAACCTCCCATCCCCCTCTGTAACATAACATTACGTGTCTGTTATATAAAAAAAAATACCGATCTGTACCTGTATGAGAGCGTCTCCCGGCGCTCACGTGACTCCTCGGCTCTCTCCTCTCACCGACTGACAGCTATAGTGGGCGGGGCTGGGGAGGAGAGAGGGGAGGAGTCACGTGAGCGCCGGGAGCCGCTCTGATAAAGGTACAGATCGCCTTCTTTTTTATATAACAGACACATATTGTTATTTTACAGAGGGGATGAGAGGTTTATATTGTCGTTATGATAGCAGGAGGGGGGGGGCTGGGGAGTGGAGGAAGCCGACAGGCAGGGAGGGGGGAGAGGAGAGTTGTGGATGATGGAGGCACATAAACTGACCACAGTGTCAGGGCTCAGCTGCCATGATACACCGTAGTCAGTTTTCAGAGGGGAGGGTATAGCCAGGCAGGATCAGTCGGGTATTTCAGGTGATATGGGGGAGGCAAATGACAGATCACAAGCTCTGGGCTCTATAACATGCTTTAAGGGAACAAGATCCATTTTTCTTTTTAGGGTAACAAACACTTTAATGAATCTGGATATAAACAATTTTTAGATTCTGTAGCAATAAAATACATATTTCTTTATTCGTTTTTTTCATGCAGTCGTTGGGTACAGAGAGAGTCCATGTCCCCCTTTTTCTGGTGACTGGGGGTTGTCCCCAGCGCCGCCATTGTAGGATGATGGTACCCCCCTTTTCATTTCTTCTTGTTTTGGACAATTATATGCAATAGATCGATAGTCATCAACTCCCTCCTCAGGAGCCCATAACAGGCCAGGATTGCAGGATAACTGAAACCCATCACAGGTGATGCTCAGTGATTGCAGTCTTATAGTCTGCATCGCCCCCAAGGTAATACAGAAAACCTGGCCTGTTAGTGGGCCCTGAGGACAGGATTGATGACCACTGGGGTAGAGGCCTCTAGTTTATATTTCAAATAGTGACTGAGCTGTTTTGTAGGAAAACCCCTCAGTCATAAAAAGTAAAGTGAATGCAGACGTACAATGCGGACTCCATTGCTTTTCATGGGAGCCCAGAGACCCTTAAGACTTACAGCAATCTTATCTACAAGGCCCAAAACTTACCAGGACCACCAGAACCACCAGGACCACCAGAACCACCAGGACCACCAGAGCCACCAGGACCACCAGAACCACCAGGACCACCAGAACCACCAGGACCACCAGAGCCACCAGGACCACCAGAACCACCAGGACCACCAGAACCACCAGGACCACCAGAGCCACCAGGACCACCAGAACCACCAGGACCACCAGAACCACCAGGACCACCAGGACCACCAGAGCCACCAGGACCACCAGAGCCACCAGAGCCACCAGGACCACCAGAGCCACCAGAGCCACCAGGACCACCAGAACCACCAGAGCCACCAGGACCACCAGAGCCACAAAGACCACCAGAACCACCAGGACCACCAGAACCACCAGAGCCACCAGGACCACCAGAACCACCAGAACCACCAGAACCACCAGAGCCACCAGGACCACCAGAGCCACAAAGACCACCAGAACCACCAGGACCACCAGGACCACCAGAACCACCAGGACTACCAGACCTTCTTATTGGACAGTGAGGCCTTCCACCACAATATGCCTAGTGCAGAAGGCTGGAGGGGCTCCCGCTGCACATGGGTAGGACTGGAATTACATGAAAGTCACCCCCTCCCCCCCCCCCCCCCCCAGGTACCTGAACTTTATGCATTTATTCGATTCCCATATTTTCTGACAAGTTGACTTCTCTGCACTGGGAAGTCTGGTCAGGAATCTGATTGTACAATTCACAAGACTGGCTGAACAGAATTCCAAATCTATAGCAGGTAATGCACCGATCTTCTCCGTGTATACAGCTCTATGGATACAGCTCTATGTATACAGCTCTATGGATACAGCTCTATGGATACAGCTCTATGGATACAGCTCTATGTATACAGCTCTTTGGATACAGCTCTATGGATACAGCTCTATGGATACAGCTCTATGTATACAGCTCTATGGATACAGCTCTATGGATACAGCTCTATGGATACAGCTCTATGGATACAGCTCTATGTATACAGCTCTATGGATACAGCTCTATGGATACAGCTCTATGTATACAGCTCTATGGATACAGCTCTATGTATACAGCTCTATGTATACAGCTCTATGGATACAGCTCTATGGATACAGCTTTATGGATACAGCTCTATGGATACAGCTCTATGGATACAGCTCTATGTATACAGCTCTATGTATACAGCTCTATGGATACTGCTCTATGGATACAGCTCTATGGATACAGCTCTATGAATACAGCTCTATGGATACTGCTCTATGGATACAGCTCTATGTATACAGCTCTATGTATACAGCTCTATGTATACAGCTCTATGTATACAGCTCTATGGATACAGCTTTATGGATACAGCTCTATGTATACAGCTCTATGTATACAGCTCTATGGATACAGCTCTATGGATACAGCTCTATGGATACAGCTCTATGTATACAGCTCTATGGATACAGCTCTATGGATACAGCTCTATGTATACAGCTCTATGGATACAGCTCTATGGATACTGCTCTATGGATACAGCTCTATGTATACAGCTCTATGTATACAGCTCTATGTATACAGCTCTATGTATACAGCTCTATGGATACAGCTTTATGGATACAGCTCTATGTATACAGCTCTATGTATACAGCTCTATGGATACAGCTCTATGAATACAGCTCTATGGATACAGCTCTATGGATACAGCTCTATGTATACAGCTCTATGGATACAGCTCTATGGATACAGCTCTATGGATACTGCTCTATGGATACAGCTCTATGTATACAGCTCTATGTATACAGCTCTATGGATACAGCTCTATGTATACAGCTCTATGGATACAGCTTTATGGATACAGCTCTATGTATACAGCTCTATGTATACAGCTCTATGTATACAGCTCTATGGTGGACGGCGGCTTTCCATTCAAGCTCCACTGAGAGGACACGCCGGCTGTCATTGCTGATCTCCTTCTAGCTCTTGGCGGTCACATTTCCTCATAATGAGTCTCTAAACCGACCAGACCAGAGGAAGCCAGGGAACCGGCATTTCCATAAGGAGATGATCAATGATCCTGCCAGTACAGTCCACCTTCAGGAGAACCTTCAGCAAGAGATGATTGGAAAGCCTGGAATGCGGTGGAATTCTCCGACTTCCTCACCTTGGTCATCATCCGGCTCCTCCGGCTCCTCCGGCTCCTCCGCCTCCTCCGGCTCCTCCGCCTCCTCCGGATGTTCTGCTTGAAGTTCCTGGCTGTCGGGTGTCGGCTCTACCGCTAAAAGACAAAATTCAAAGGGAAATGATGATTTTGGGGACTTTTTATTGAAGTTGTTTCTCGACATTCAGAAGTTGATATCAGTTTTCTGTCTGTTTTTGTCATTTGTTGGATCTTTATCTTGTAAAGAAACATTTAATCCATAATTCATGAAGTAGAAGAGATCCGAGCCGGGGAATCCACATCTACTGTGAGGAAGGATTCGTCTTTATATCCAAGGCGGCTCAGTCCCTGGGAAGACAGACACCTGTGTGGAATAAATCCATCTTCAGCTATTGATCTCTGTGAACGGGTTTTAAAGCAAACAAAGCTTTACCCCGGGATCACACTAGTGCGATTCCAGCGCCAGTTCCCTCATCGCTCCTCCCGCAGCCTTGTGCAAACCGCTGCGGGTGTCACCCCAGTTTAGTTCTCAGATAGAAGTGCGAACTCGCAGAGGAATCGGATCGCATAGATGAGAACACCCTGAGATCTGATTGTAGTGGGGGGAAAAACAAGTCCCTGCAGTTTTTTGTGCGAATCCAATGCGAGTTCAGCCATAAAACTGTATAAACTGTATGGCTGAACTCGCATTGCTCAGAGATCGCATGTGAACGGCGCCTGCGGTGCGAATCGCATGCGATCTCTGATACCGTAGCAGTGTGAACCCGGGCTCACGGTGTGAAGAGAAGCCCCGCACAGTATTTAATGTGTGTTGCATTAAAGTGGCCCATTCATTTTAAATGACATTTGTGGTGCAGGAGATGCCCAAAATCTGACTTGTATCTTAGTGCAGACTTCTGGGAAAATCAGTCAGCCAATCACACAATGACATTTCTGGGGGGCGGGGTTCTGTATACCATCTGTGTACAGAGCGCCTCCAGGTGGCCATATTGCATTTTACAGAAAATGACAGCGGCTGCAGATTGAAAGAGAATTTCTAATAACAATCAATTACAATATTATTATTTTATTTGCTTTTTTCCCCACAGAAGTTATTCTTTTGTATCTTTAGAGAGTTCTATTAGAGTCCGGTGATAGAAAATCACTTCATCAACAATTTCACATGAAACTTTTTATGTCATCAATTCTCGGGTGAGAGTCAGGAAAGTTTCCTGAGAATTCCATCACATCCGCTACAATATGGAAACAAGCGTCTCAAGACAACAAGTCCCCCCCTCCCCTCCCCCGCCGTCCTTGCCCGCCCCTCCCCCACTGTCTTCGTCCGCCCCTTCCCCGCCGTCCTCGCCCGCCCCTCCCCCGCCGTCCTCGCCCGCCCCCTCCCCCGCCGTCCTCGCCCGCCCCTCCCCCGCCGTCCTCGCCTGCCCCTCCCCCGCCGTCCTCGCCTGCCCCTCCCCCGCCATCCTCGCCCGCCGTCCTCGCCCCCCAAAGCTAACAGCCAACAAGTGGCAGCAGGAAAGGGGCGCTGAATACAAATAACCGACTCCAACTGCAATGGCGGAATACGGATGATTGGGGGCGCTCCGTCTGTTTTTTCTGATTGATCTCCATTGCTTTGGAAATCCTCTTCACATTTTACAGAAGTCGGTTTTTACTTTGAAAGAAGAAGTAAGCCGGACGCCAATAATTACCCAACAAACACAACTTCCACATTCTATGTAAATTGTGCAAAAAACACGGCGGGCCTCACAAAGTCCCCGGAACCTGAAGTCAGCGCCATCTTTGAGTCCCCCCTCCCCCCCCCCAGGGAGTTCCCCCCTCCCCCTCCCCCCCGGTCTTCTCTTACAGATCGCCGCCACTACTAGTAAAAACAATAAAAAAATAAATAATAAGTCCCTAAATCTTTCCCCTATTTTGTGGACGATATAACTTTTGCGCAAACCAATCAATAAACGTTTATTGCGATTTTTTTTTACCAAAAACACGGAGCAGAATCCATTTTGGCTTAAATTGATGAATAAATTTGTTTTTTTATATTTTTTATTGGATGTTTTATAGCAGATAATAAAAAATTGTGTTTTTATTTTTTCAAAATTATCGCTCTTTTTTTGTTTACAGCACAAAAACAAAACGCAGAGGTGACCAAATACCACCAAAAGAAGAAATCTCTATTTGTGGGAAGAAAAGGAGGTCAGTTTTGTTTGTGTAACGCGTCGCACGATCGTCAGGTAAATCGATACAATTTCTATACTTGGCTAAAAATCGAAATTTGTATTTCTAGAATGGAAATCCTTCCAGTTCCTCAGATCGTCTCCTAGAGGTCAGAACACCGGCAGGACCTTCCCGGGAACTCGGCATTCCTGTCCTCCAATATACACAGAGAGGAGGAAGACGATCGGTTCTGATCCATGAAAAGGATGATCGCCGCCCCGGAGGGGATTATAGAATTATACAGACAGAAGTAGAATAATAAATGGCGGATATATAAACATAGAAAAGGGTGGGGAATACCGCGCCAATCAGAAACATAAAGTAGCAGCCAACACTCCAATACGACCAAGTTGTGTAAAATACATAAATAGTGTAATAATAATAATAATAAAATATAAACATCTGTGCAAAAATTAATATTCAAGGAAAAGGAAAAAATGATTCCACAGTGAAGTGAAGGAAAATCTTGTCTTGTCAGCGGATTATATATTTATGAAAAATACCAAATGTGTAGTGTAACAACATATAAGAGAACACTCATATATTAATGAAGATAAAAGGAATATAAATACAATCTTAGGGAAGGAGAAAGTGTCCCAAATTTCAGAGATGTGGCCACGCAATGGATCTGCAAGTATTCTGTTCCCAGTGATCTATCATGCAAATAAGGCGGATTCCAATTTGGGACACTTTCTCATTCCCTAAGATTGTATTTACATTCCTTTGGAATGTGGACACTTTAAGCCTATCACGTTATTTTTTGTATTTTTTCATTTATATTCCTTTTATCTTCATTAATATATGAGTGTTCTCTTATATGTTGTTACACTACACATTTGGTATTTTTCATAAATATAGAATCCGCAGACAAGATTTTCCTTCACTTCACTGTGGAATCATTTTTTCCTTTTCCTTGAATATTAATTTTTGCACAGATGTTTATATTTTATTATTATTATTATTACACTATTTATGTTTATGGATATATAAACATCTTCAGTCACCTCCTTCGCTTTGGGCTTCTCCTTTCTGAGATCCATCCGGAGTCTTTGTCGCTTCCATCGTTTCTTTCTGGCTCCTCCTCCTTTCCATCATCGCAGACTTGGCATTGGTCACCCAGGCCTGATAAGCCAG